>CAWUFW010003459.1:0-250000 GCA_963921515.1 Calotriton arnoldi
CCGCCATCGTAATCAGCCCCATAGTTAGTAAAAAGGTTTGAGGAAAATTTTGAATGTGCCATCCATCATCCATGTTTTGCAGTTTTTTAGTTTTTGTATGTTGTTGTTGATGGCAAAGATGATAATTCGTTTTTCATGACTGTTATTGTCATGAAGAATGAATTTCTCATCTTTGTGGGTGACTGTGTATTCTGGTAAGATTTCTATTTCAGCAAAAGTTTGGGGGGTGGATGGTACTTGAGCAGTAGCTCTTTTAGTTCTGGCTATTAATCTTTTTAGAGTGCGGATGGATGGTAGTTGTCCCGTGACATGTTCAGAGACTCTAGTTAATATGTTTTTTAGTATTTGGATACTGGTCTGTTGGGAGCTGGTGCTTGCTTCTCTTATTGTTTCTAGAGCATCTCTGACCTCTATTTCTGTCACGTTGTGGGGGAACGTTGTGTTCCCTATGCTAGTCCAGGAACCACTGCTAACTCTTAAACAAACTTTAAAAAAGTCAACTTTCAATTGTATACACACTGCAGTTTCCTTTAAGGAAAATGGGCTGCATTTAAAAACAAAAAAGTTAACTTTATTAAAAGGCGATCACAGACATTTGCTGTCCCTACGATGCCATCATCCCTGCGATAGCATCAATTGGAGTGAGTTTAAATTTGCGAGATACCTCATTAATATTCATGAGTTATATCAGATTGTGACCCACTCTGAATCAAAATTTTCTTCACTGGTTGCAAAAATATTGATTGCAAATTACAGCCAGTTTTTTATGACAACTTTTTAGAACACCAGGCTCCAAGAACAGTATTTTACCATTACTCCTGAAGCTGTACCTCTGTAGATATTTCATCCTAGGTAAATTTTATGACTTTTACTTTGCAGAATTCACTTTGCAGTGAGTTAAAAAAGTCAGTTTTTGTTAAACATAACAATTTAAACTCAAAAAGCCACTGAAATTCACCAGTTATAGTTAACTGAATTAACTATAACTTGTACCACCACCATGCACAATTTTGTCATTCTCATCTAACTATAATGTAACTTTAACCTTTGGGTTTTCCACTCAATTTCTAAGTTTTATTTAAAAAAAAATGAAAATTAAGATATTGTTGCCATACCTAACCGTAACATTACCTTAACCTTTGCTTTTTTCTGTGAATTTCTACGGTTTTTTCAATGTAAAGTAATATTTTATTACTATATTTATTTATGCTAACCCCCTGCCTTCGGCAGTGCACGGCACAGAGTTGCCCACGGGGCCTTGCCTGTGGCCAGACCCTGCCGCCAAACCCCCGCAGGCATCCAATGCCAGCATGACATGGGTTGGCCACCAACAGGAAAAAAAAACCCTCGTCCGATCGGATCACTTTATTATTTGAAGTTGTGTGACCCCTGGAGTCCCGCAAACCCAACTGTCCAGATATCCATATATCCATATTTTAAAGGTTAATTTCTCAAAAGCTATTGAACGGATTAACTCCAAATCACAAAGAGCATGCTCTCTGGGCAAAGCTCTAGGAACACATTTACTATTATTTCACAAAACAGCGCAACAGGGGAAGTTGCTGCAGTGCATTGCATGAACGGGAGAGAGCAGAGATGCTCCATATTTACAAAGATATGAGGCATTTCTGCTCACTTCTTGCACTGGTGCACTGTGTGCTGCCTAGCACCAATGTAGGCAGCCTTACACAATAGTGCAGGGGTGCCTGTATTATGGGCAGGATTGTTTTTGTACAAGAAGGGATACCTTGCAGTACAAAAACAATCCTTAGAGGCATAATCCACATTTTACCTATGCTGCAGCACCGTGAATAATACAACACGATTCAAAGTTAGACCTCATTTTTATAAAACAAATTTACCTATTATATATATTGGCACCATTTGGCAAATCTTATCGAAACTTTCCAAAAATAAGTCTCATTTACCTCAGCTCCTTCCTAGAAAGTTTCGGAGTGATCTGTCAAGCAGGGGCTGAGAAAAAGACCATAGGAAAATTAGACACAGCTACATCCAAAATTGCTGACCGGAATTCCACCAAATTTGGCAGAAAGCAAGATCTTGGTCCAGAAAGCATGCTTTTTGTGATTTGGTGTAGTTCCAGTCAGTAATTTTTGAGAAATTAAGGTTAAACAACCTTTCATGCTCCGGAGAATCCGCAGTGGATCCTTCGCAGATCCGCTATAGAGCTGCTGATTTGCAAGCTCAACCACGCATAGTGATTGGCAACCTGGAGGAAATGTTGCTATGGCCATCTTAGGACTCTTCGAAAATAAAATAAAATTAGACATGAAGGAGCAGGGTAGGGACAGCCTGGCCCCCCGGGCCTTGTGGGGGGTGGTCCCAGAAGGACTACCCTAGGGGTCAAATTTAAAAAAGAAATTTGGGGGGTTCAGTGGATCCACAGCAGCAGCCAACGCAACACCCCTGGTTTAAAACATACTGACAACATATTAAAAAACTACAGAAATTCACCAATTATAATTATCTCAAGCAACTGTAACTCATGTCCTAAAGTAACTATAACTTGAGCTCTCGCCATGCACTGTTTCTACCCTCGCATATTACATCACTCATGACATGGTCAATGACTGCATTGTTAACATCCCTAATAACATCATTGATAACAACAGTATGAATAGCGGGTACTCAAATTATCGCTACTTTAGGGCACTAGTTATACATAGTTGAGAGAAATATGGCTGATAAGTTTCTGTTTTTGTTAGTATGTTGTCAGTAAGTTTTAACTGGCATTTTTACTGAAACATCCCTTTAACCTCTGTTTTTTCAGTGTATATTGATATATTCACTGAAAAAAACAATGATGAATATGACGTTATAATTAGGAATTGTAATAATATGCTACTTTACATTTAACAAACTGTAGAAATTCACTGAAAAAATCAAAGGTTAAAGAGACGTAACGGTTAGGTGAAAATGCCAGGTAAAACATATCTATTTGAACAAACAAAATCACTGAAATTCACCAGTTATAGCTTTCTCAAGGAATTATAACTCATGCCCTAAGGTAACTATAACTTGCTCTCCCTCCATGCACAGTCCTGTCATCAATGATGTCGTTTCAGATGTTGCACTAATGTCATAGACAATGTAATTATTTCAGATGTTGCAGTGATGTCATAAAGAACATGTCATGAGTGATGTACTATGTGAGGTAATTAACAGTGCATGGTGTGACCCACCTGGGACACCCCACAATGTTTTAGACATTAAGGGTAGCGGGGTAGCCCCAGGGCCCCCCGCATCCCCACTGGCTCCCTGCAAGGCAGGAGCCAGCAACAGTATTTTTACTTTCTTTTTAAACTAGGATGCTCTGGTGCACACCAGGGGCACCCCAGAGCATTTCTTATGTTGGGGGCTGTGGGAGAGACCCATGGCATCACAGCCCCACCAGCTTTCCTGCCAGCACCCACCCTGGGTGAGGGCAGAAGACAGAAAGCTGCCCCCCCACCAGTGGGAGCAGTTCTGTTTCCCTGCCCTGCCTTACTGCTCCCATCAGGTGGGAGCACAGAAGTCCTCTCTGCCCAAGCTCTTGTAAGGCAAAGAAAAGGTAGTGTCCCGGGGCATGGGGTCCCTGGGGCCAGTAAATGGCCCGGGGAGTGGGACCTGCATGCCCCCTCCCCTTTTTAAATATGTCATGCCACCCCTCTTGCCCTGGCCCAACCCAGGTTTTATTTTTAAACCGCCATTAGGAGCAGGTTCAAGACTGACCATGCATGGGTCCAAACTGAGTTGGCATGGTGTACCAAATAATTATGGACTGTGATGCATCCTTGAGTGATTACCAGTTGCTGAGATTAATTCAAGCTTTCCATTCATCAATTTTTGTATACATTTACGGAGTAAGAGTTTGGCGGATGGGTTACTCCATCTCAAACGTGAAGAATTTTCCATCCGCCTCATTACCAGTCATTTATATCCAATGGCACTTGAAAGGCAGACAGAATATTTGTAACGCTTCCGACAGAGTACCCATCCACCAAACTCTAAATCAGGTCCTATATTTTTGGAAACAGCCAGGTCTTTACTGCTGTTTGGAATTATAGACACTTTGGTGCACTGACATCATTACTATTAAAAGTGAAAGTAGAGGTAACCATTTGGGGTTGAGATGTGCCCATGAGCACTGATTGCAGATCTCCCCTTTACAATGGTACATCTCCCTTGAAAATTGCTGCAGAAGGGTGATTCTGAAGCAGAGATCCACCCACTACATGCCATGGAGTTGAAAGGGCGGAGCAGCCCCCAGACATGGGCAACTGCTGCCCTATTTTCCAAGTATCTCAACAGTCTCTTGATCACCCTGGGGTGAGTAAATTGGGGGATTTGTCTTCAAACTGTTGGCATACGCAGGCAAATATTAGGCTTGGCATGTTCCAGATTGCTTGCATGTGTCACAGTGCATAATGAAAACACGAGGAGACGTGACGTTAGTTTCGTCTCCATGCATCAAGTGGAAGGCACGTGCGGTGGAGCCTTTTATTTGAACTCTGTGTTTGCATCATGGAAGAAACCAAGACATGGACACCTTAGTTGTTCCACTGCCTACTGGCATCTACACATATTCTAGGGCTGACTTGTTAATGTAGTCTCTTGTCAGGATAAAGAGGAAAATGGGGGTTGAGGGTGCCTCATTTTGTCTTTTAAATATTGCCTATTTTTTGTGAGTTAACTGAGTTTAACTGCAACTTGCCAAACATAGACCACGGCAATGAATCTTTGCCCTTTTATGTATGCATATGTCTAGGTACCGTCAAGTAGGTCCCTAGTGCGGGTAAAAGTCTCAGAGCAAGTAATGGGATAAGAAAGCACAACACATCCCAAGAACAGTACACTTGATGGTATACTGTGAGGGACTGACTCCACAGGAAATCAAGGGGAAACCCAGGTGTATGGCTCCTGAGATTTGGGTTTAAAGTAAAGGCTTTGAAAGAGTGAAATCTGAGAACATTGAAGACAGCACCCCTGAGCTGCAGCATAGTCACAGAAAACTCACCTGGTGAAGGTAACCCAATGTTACTTTCTCAATCTTTAAGCATATTTCTAACCGACACTTGCAAATTATAATAATGGGCTGTAAGTGATTGGATTAAGCACTAAACAATCTGGGGCGTGTTTACAAGCCCCTTCTGCCGCCGGTGCATCACTTTTTTAGATTCAGTGGCAGCGCAGTATCCCTGCCCATATTTTCAAGGCCATGTAAGTTCACCTTGCATGACTTTTCATGGCCTTGTAAATATGGGCCCATTTCACGCATTACTCTGTGTGAAAGGGGCGTTCCATGGGTGGTGCTGTGGGTGTTCCAATGCAACATCCATGGAACCTGACTCATTCCAAGATTTACAAAGTTTCGGAAACCTTGGAATGCATCAGAATCCTACGCCTCCCTAAGGGTGGTGTAGGAATGGCACAACAAGGAGAAATTATTTTATTTCTCCTCGTTTATTGCATTCTGCAGCACACATAGAAGGAGCAAAATGCCATTAATGATTGAAGGTATCCCCTCCTGCACAAAATGATCATCCCTGCAATGCAGGGACCTTTGCACCATGGCACAAAGGTGTCTGCATCGGCGCACGGCTGCTGTTTGTGCGCTGGCGCAGGAGAGAAGGACAACAGCGCATTCCTGCCATTTTATCTTGATGACCAGCAGCACAACAGGAATGCTTGCTGCGCTGCCATGCGTCAAAATATAGTAAATAAGGCTCAAAGTGTTCTTTAGGCAAATATTGCGTCAAACAGGAATTTGTGTGCACGCCAACATTGTAATCTTGAACCTTCATATTTAGTTAAACAACCAATGCAATAACTAGAATAATGATAATAGTAATAACTAAAACATGATGTAAACCTGCAGTGGAGTAAATGAAGGTACAAGAGCAGCCACACCTTAGCAGACTTGGGATAATGTTTGGGCTGGCTAATCTTTTAAACAGGGTGTAGCACTAATAATAATCCATTTTTCTTTTATAGAGAGCTCACTACTGCAATTTTGTCTGTTTTGTAGCCAAGTGAATGAGGGAGGTTATTATGATTCACTGGTTCGCTTTGCATTGATGTTGTAAGGGCGAGAGGCTGAACCAGTAAACTGCTGCAGCCTACACACAGGTCTCAAAGGGCTAGAGACGTACCCTTGGAACTACACGTATATTTAACATGTCCCACGCAATAGGGTGTGGAAAGAACTCTGAATCACAGACTTACACAGATTGGTTATCATCACTCTAATCTCTAGGACACTGACAGAATTCCCAGCAAGGAAATTCAGAGGGGAGCTGGTGGTGAAGTCTTTTTACCCTGAGACTTCAGCAGGAGGCAAGCACAAGTTCAAGCCCTTGGAGTATTATTCTGCAAGATGATGAAAGTTATTTAAAAGTTCCTTCTCATCTCTTTGGCACTGAAGACACCACTGTAGGCCAACCCAGCAACACAGCACTCTGGCAGGGGGGCAGTCCAACTCCTACAGCTTCCTTTGGTTCTTCTCCTTGGCAGAGGTTCGTCTTGTTGTTCCAGAAGTGATCTAAAGTTCTGGGGTCAGGGCCCCAATATTTATACTGCAAAATCCTTTGTCGTCTGAAGGCAGAAGGGCCTTTATCTAGTCAAAATCAGTTCTGTGCAGTCCTGGAGCACTTTGTTTACAGGACTCCTTCTTTCCTTTGACAGAGTGGGCCAGGGACATCAGACACACCACAGGAGGTGGAGCCAGCATTGTGGAAGGCAGGCACAGCCCTCTTCAGACCCAGGTGCAACTCCTCCCACTACTCTACATGCAGATAGGACTATTCAGCCCTGTGCTGACTCACCCTGCCTCCTGGAATCCCCCAGCCCCTGTCACTCACAAAGCCAGACACACAATACACAACCTAGCAAAGGCAGGCTTGGACAGTTAGGCAAGAAAATACCTACTTTCTAAAAGTGGTATTTTCAAACACAGAATGTTAAAACCAACGTTACTAAAAGATGTATTTTATCATTCTGAGTTCAGGCATACTAAATTCGTTTTTCTACCATGTTCCCTGGGTCAGTTAGGATTATAAGATGTTATAATCAAACTGCCCATTCTGGCCTATGGGGAACAGGCAGCCTTGCAATAGTGAAACACGAAAATGGCTGTAATTCACTATTAGGACATGCCACACACACCATGGCATGTCCTACCTTATACTTACAATGCACCCTGCCCTTGGGCCTACCTTAGGGGTGTCTGATATGAAGATAAGGGAAGGTTTAGGGACTGGCAAGTGGGTGCACTGGCCAAGTCGACATGGCAGTCACAGACTGCACACAGGCTCTGCAATGGCAGGCCTGAGAAACACTTTACAAGCTGCTTATGTGGGTGGCACAACCAGTGCTGCAAGCCCACCAGCAGCATTTGATTTACAGGCCCTGGGCACACCTGGTGCACTATACTAGGGTCTGACAAGTAAATCAAATGATCCAATCATGGAGTCACTAATCAATACATCAATTTAACATAGGGAGCACTTGCACTGTGGCACTGAATAGCAGTGGCACAGTGCCCAAAGCATCTAAAAACAGCAAACAGATCAAAAACAGAGGAGGCAGTCAGAAAAAAGTGGAAGGGAGACTCTTGCCAATGGTGCCAGGTCTAACACACTTCCATGATCCTACTCCTACATCAAAATCTATACGGCAATTCCCAAGATTGCTTGATGAATTCCATACCCATTTCTTCATATCTGCCTGCCTGTTGTTGTTCTAGGCAATACTGAAACTGGAAAGATGCGACGGGTAACGTTATATGGCCATGAATTAACCATTCTGTGGATGATGACCCTGCTACAGTGAAAGGTAATTGGTCCAGTTTTTCAATACACAGCATTGTATATTTTGCTCCTCTTTGTGCCATTGTTATCTGCTTTTTAGATAGATTGTCTGCAGAGAACAGGGACGTACTGTTGATAAATCGCCAAGGCACATAACCAGATCGCAATGATTGCAGCGTCCAGCCTAACAACATAATAGAACGTAACTGAGATTGTCTGTGCTATGGCATGGACAGATCCAGTTCCATTATATCTATAGCAGAAGATACAATGTTGCCCAAATAATAAATTCTGGATGTTAAAGTAGTCATACCATTGTGGACCACAGCCAAAGCCTTTTCTAAGTTAATTCTGTCAATTTCATGAAGTCTCTCCGCAGCTTCAAGTTGAGAGACTTTCCAAATTTCATTATAGACAGCGTATATGAAGCCATGTCTTCTGACAGTAAAGATAAGTGTTGTTTCACCTGGGACAGTGTTGAGGTTTTTAGCCAATTGAGGCATAACTTTCTTACACTGTATGATGTCACCACCCCCGGATGTTCTCGTTCTACATAGCGTTGGTCCGGCCTATGGATAATAAACCCTTCAGTGGTACCCCTGAATCTTGTTTGACACCTATTTGTGTCTGTAAGCCAAACTAACCATCCCTTCCAATTGGGGTCTGATGAAGTGTATGAGACTGTATGTATTATGTCATCTACTGTATACACACCATGTGTTGTAAAGTTTTGCCACCCCTCAAAGTGTAAAGGCGAGGGAATCCAAGGTGTGTTCAAATCTTTGCTCTTGGCTAGTCCAAGACAGGAAGTCTGTTGCACAGTGTCGTTCAGAAATATCTGCTGTGGAATGAGGCACACTCAAAATACTGCCTCTGTTCCCTGAATGTGCCATTCCTTTGAACCCCAGACTGATTTTATGTCTATAGTGTCCTTCCATAAGTCGAAACCTTGTTCAGACAGTTGGGAAATAAAGAATGCAGAGTAAATCTGTTTGGTGTTTGTTAGCATATTCTTCTGTGCAGTTGTAGGTGCAACTTTATAGTAATATGAGGTCGGGTCAGAAGTGTTAAACCCTGAAAAATAAGAAATCTTCTGTGCGAACGTTCGTGAACTACCTTTCGGTGGTGTTGGTCAATGTTCCCATTGGTGGTATAAACATGCATACTTTATTGTTTGATTAATAAAAATTATTACAATGATGGACGTACAACAATAAAAATATATGTCATATGCTAAAATATTTACCATGTGTGGCAATGGAAAAGAGCGTTAACTAATTTCTGTATCTTTACTTACATTATTTCTTCATGCTCTTTTAACCCCTTCCATGCTTATGACGAGCTGGACTCGTCATGGCACACAGTGGTCATGTGCTCATGACGAGTCCAGCTCGTCATAAGACCCACCCACGGGGGAAGCGCTGGCGCTCCCCCCGTGGGAATCCGATCGTTGGTTTTTTTTTCGGGAAGGGCTTCCCCTGCCTCCCCCCGCAAGGCGCGCTGACGTCATTGGGGGTTTCCCTTTCTTCCCCAACGCGCTGGAAGCCATTTGCTTCCAGCGCGTCGGGAAATTAAGGTGAGTTTTGGCTCCGGGAGGGGGGTTTGAAACAAAGAGGCATCGAGGAAAGGAAAGGGTTTTCCTTTCCCCCAATGCCTCTTTGTGCATTCCTGCTGCACGATCATGCGATCGTGCAGCAGGAATGCCCACTAGACACCAGGGAATTTTTTTTTTAACATTTAAAATGAAAATACTGTTTGGGGGAGCGGCCCCTTGGGCAAGGGTCGCTCCCTTTTGGGGGCCATATGTTTTGGTGCTCTGCCCCCGGGAGGGCAGTTTTTCGTATTGTAGCCCACTAGACCACCAGGGAGAAACGGTGGGGAGTGGCCCCTTGGGCAAGGGTCACTCCCCTTTGGGGGCATTGTTTGTGGCAGATCGGCAATGATAGTGCCCACTATTTTATTTATTTTATTTATGTAATGCGTTTTTATATAGCGCTGACTTTACCCGAAGGTGTCAGAGCGCTTCACAATAGGACAGTAACATTACATGAGGAGAAGGTTACAAGTGAGCATAATACAAAAGCAAGCGTTACATTCCATGAGGAAAAAGTGACAATTGTGCAAATAACAAAACAAACAAGATACAAAAAGAGGTATGCGTTACAAGAGGAAAAAGTGACAGGTGTGCATGATACATGAGATACAAAATACAAATAGAGGTATAATACTGCAATAAGTGGCAGTCACTCAGAACACACTGGGAAGGCACTTCTATAGGCATGGAGTACAGAATATCCTATAGTGGAAGAACTTCCTTGAGGGAGTAGAGAGGGCGTGAATTAAACAGGAGACTTAAAATGAAGGGTACACAAACATATAATCCAACACAGCACGCAAGGGTGAGGAATGTACAGGAAAAAGTACAAATTTAGAATGAAGAGCGAACTTCCTAGAGGGGCTGACAGTGAAAGTATTAGTTCTGAAAGTGTCTTTGGAAGAGAAGAGATTTGAGGTCAGCTTTGAAGATCCGGGTAGAGGAGGTGGCACGTAGCAATGGGAGAAGCGAGTTCCAGATTCTCACCGCATTGCCTGAGAAGGATTGCGCCATCGATCTTTCCCTTTTGAAGACGGGGGGCTCAAGCAGAAGCTTTTCCGCATTGCGAGAAGGGCGAGAGCCACCGGACAATTTCAATTTATTCGCCAGGTAACGAGGGGAGGACGTGTGTAAGGCTTTGTGTGTGATGCAGGCAGTTTTGTAAATAGATCTTGCCTCGATCGGAAGCCATCGAAGAGAGGACAGGATAGGAGTGACGTGGTCGCTTCGTTTAGACCCTGAAATGAAGCGAGCTGCTGAATGGAGGATGGATTTGAGAGAGGAGAGGTGGGATTTGGGTAGGCCCGTCAGAAGAGAATTGCAATAATCCAGTCTTGAGAGAACCAGAGATTGTACCAAGGTTTTTAAGTCTTTCTCCGGGAAGAACCGACGGATCCCCCATAGAAGGCGCAACTGGTAACGTGCGTTCTTAGCAATAGAGTTGATGTGGGAGATTAGGTTGAGTCTTTTGTCAAGAATGACACCTAGGGATTTAGCGCTGTCGACAATGATGGGTTTGTTGTTGAGTAGGTTCAGCTGATCCATCCAAGATTGAACAGGAGGAGGTGAGAGAGAGAGGTAGAGAGGAGGAGGAATTCAGTTTTGGCGGGATTCAGAATGAGTTGGTGAGCTAACATCCAGTTGTGAATAGAGTTGAGAGTAGAGTTGAGTAGTGAGAGATCGTGTGCGGAAGATACCTTAAGGTATCTTCCCACTAGTCCACCAGGCATTTATTTGTGGAGCAATATTTGTGGCTGTGTCTGCCCCCAGGAGGGCAGATCGCCATGTTTTAAAAACAAATTGGGCCCACTAGACCACCTGGGATTTGTTTGAGGGAGTGGCCCTTGGGCAGGGGTCGCTCCCCTATGGGGAGCATTAATTTGGCCGTTTCTGCCCCCTGGGTGGGCAGATCGGCTGATTTTTTTTTTATGGCCACTAGGCCAACAGGGATTTTTGTGGGGAGTGGCCCTTGGGCAAGGGTCGCTCCCCTTGGGGGCATTGTTTGTGGCTGTCTGCCCCCATGGGGAGGGGGCAGATGTCACCATTTTTTTTATATTTGGCCCACTAGACCACCAGGGATTTGTTTTTGGGGAGTGTCCCTTGGGCAAGGGTTGCTCCCCTTTGGGAGACGATTAATTTGGCCGTTTCTGCCATCCTGAGGGGCAGATCGGCTGATTTGTTTTTTTGTAGGTCCACTAGGCCACCAGGGGTTTTTTAGGTCGAGCCTAGAGCAGCGCATGCGCTGCTTGCGAGACTTTTAGTAAGGGGTTTGGAAAGCTGACCAGACACTCGGGCGTCATGGCCTTTTTCCTGCGGTTACTGCGCGCAGGGCCAACATCTGTTTCCCATTATCGTGCCCAGATGCGTGCGCGATAATTGGAAACATGCCGGCCGTGTGCGGGGAAAAGGCCATGACGCACTGCAGCGTCTGGTCAGCTTTCAACAGGCTCCAGGCTGACGCTCGCTCGTTTTATTTTATATTACAACATATACAGAATTCCAAGTTTATTGGAAACCATTTTACTGAGTACAAACTGTTTTAAATGCTCCCTGTCGAAGTTACCTACAGCGGTGTACTCGGTAATAGTGTGTTTTCTCCTTGCTGGATGCAATTCTGAGCAGTGTCTGACAGTGAAGAGTAGAATCGAATACCTTCCTTGTGGAGTATCTCACTGCGTTGAGGCCTTGCTGCACAGATCTGTGTAACATACTGATGACAACAGGGTCGAATACCTCACAGAGATAATTCCGTTTTTTAACAGACTTAGGTAAATAAAATGAGAGCCATTCACGTGGGTAACAAAAATGCCTATTATTGAGGTGGTCAATATTACAACAAAAAGCTCTTGTCTCACTGAAGCACCTCTTTTAAGCACATGTGGGGTGGGTCTGTGAACAACTTAAAGCCACTACAAACTACTCAACGGTGTTCTTAACTATGGACATCAACAACCTCTGCGCTGCGAAATCAGATCACCAGAAACGCACTTCCTGCAACAAAAAGTTTGGCACCACCAGGGAGCACACACTGGACAGAGCTTCAGTGCTAGCACAACAGGGATACATGTGAAAATATTTATTAAATGACAAAGGTACCTGACTGCACATTATACACTACCCTTAGAAGCGTGCTCTGGGTGAGTCCGGAGGCAGGTTCACACAAAAAAAACACTTCCGTGGGCTTTTGTGTACATTTGGTCGAATTTCCATTTTTTTGTTTGTTTTTGCTGTGAAATTCGCAGACTTCCAGGACTTCAGCTTGGGATGCTACAGACACCACAGCTTCCCAGGAGTAATCACATGCGTAGACTGTTACACACGTGTAAATGTACGCCCTGTACGTGTATAAATATAGAACAAATATTAATTTTCAGGCTACAATATGTTGTTTCTCCCCAGGAAAAATAGGGCTCGCCGTGAAGTAACACTTTCGTACACTTAGGGTGGTCAGACACCCTGGATGTGCCGGGAGGGTCCCGGATTTCTGTTGCCTGTCCGGCTTTCCCGGCATTATATTCTAATTAAAACCCGTCCCAGTTTTGGAAAGAGGAGTGTGTGAGGGTGCACATTAAAATGCGAAAATGTAGCGTAGGCAGGATCTCATTTCCACTGCCCAGCGCCAGCACAGCAGGGCCGCGAGGTAAATGCTTTGCGACACCCGGTTGTGTTGTAAAATCATTCCCGTCTCCCAGCAGGATGTAAAGAAGTGCGACTCAGCATCTGCAGTCCCTCAGCTGACCCCCAGGATCGTCGAATTTACTCTCAGCTTATTTGCAGCATGTGTGTGAGAGAGAGGGGTCCGTTAAAGAAAACAGGATTTTGCACCATCTTTGTGTGACGTGGAGCGCAGGTTGGCACACTTCTATTGCTATATATACTACATTTTAAAACGCGTGCCCTGCATGTTGTGTTTCATAAAACATGAATGTAAAATAATTATTTTATGGACTGCGAGCAGCTGTCTACCCCTCCCCCGCCTAGCAGACACATACTGATGCCTACCAGGCCTGATTGCAAACTTTGCTCTCTGGTACCTTTAGTCCTGTTTTCATCTTTGAAAATGCATGGCTACTAGTCATCAAATAACATTAGTCACCGGGCTTTAAGTGGGCCGGTTCCTTTCGGGTCTCAGATTTTAGTGCGGACATTGAAACGGGTCCGTTTCGGGCCCCATATTCATGCCTCTAACTTTACAGTGAAAACACTGCTGATTTCTGCACAATTAACATGTTCAGTTAATTCATATCAGTGACCGTGATAAAGTCCCGTTTATTTTTCACGTTTTACTGAATCTTGCCTCCAGTTCTTAACAGGTTGTGTTTTTGTATTGTTTTTTTTTGTTCGGCACATTACTCTTGTATAGTGCATACTTTCAGCTGAGTCGCTTCTAAGTGCTATAACGGCCACGATGTTCAGGCTCAAGCCAGTGCAAGTTTCTTGCAGTGCCTGTCCGTGGGCCAAAAGGAGTTCGAATACATGGCCATCCAATCTCTGGCCTCTGCACAGCGCACACAGACAACTACTAACAGCCGCCCAGGCTGGTTTGGGCGTATTTTAGGTGTGTTATTATATCTGGATGCAATAACAGAAACTCAGAGGAATCATACCACCACTAGGGCGCCACACTATAGGAATCCCAGAAATGTACTTTACGTTTTAAGCCACGCTTATAAGTGCATAAACCAAGGACCTTTTAGAGACACCCCCACACAATGTTCTCATCCCCCTAATGCCCTGGTTAGTCACCGTGAGCTACTCGAGGTGACTTCAGATAGGACATTTTGGCCCTGGCTGCCTTTCCCAGCATCAGGGTTTGCTCGGATACCCCGATTACGAAAATTCCCAATATTCACAGCCAATGCAAAGCCAAGGGGTGGGGGTTCCCAAGACTCGAAGGTAGTTGGTCCCTGGCAGAGGATCTCGTGTCCAGATCAATATAACTCTTTAATGACTGTTACTGGTGCCTGGTAGGGCGCAGGTCACACCCCACAGCTTGTGCTCTCTGCGATACTCCATCACATCCCTCGAGGACCACAGTACTCGCCGGCGTACGGCACCCGCCTGGGCCCAAACAGCAGTAGTTCGAAATAGCAAACGTAACAAGCATTGGCATAGCCAATAGGTCTCGCCTTTGGGACCTTAGAAGTGTTTAGCCATGCAACAGTTGATGTTGTTGCACCAAGGATATTGTACTGCATAACTAAATACTTATAAGGTCCCAAAAGCGAGACCTATTGGCTATGGCAATGCTTGTTTATGTTGGGGAGCGGCCCCTTGGGCAAGGGTCGCTCCCCTTTATGGGAGGATGATTGTGGCCATTTCTGCCCTCTTTGGGTGGCAGAATAGCATTATGTTTTTAGGCCCATCTGCCCCCAAGGAGGGCAGAAGCCACTAGACACCAGGGTTTTTTAATTTTTGTGTTGGGGAGTGGCCAAAAGGGCAAGGGTTGCTCCCTTTACGGGGTGAATATTTTATTTATACTCTTTGGCCCACCTACCCCTTAGCTTGGCTGGTGGATTGTGGGTGGACTGGTGCATTATTTGCATATGTGATTGTAATGTTTTTTTCTCCTTTTTATTCTAGTGTAAAGCTTTTGATTCCTGTTTGCGGTTTCGGCAGTGGTTGTTCTGCAGTTTTGCGTAATTGCATTTATTTGGTAAGAAAATATTTTTGTTGTGTGTACTCCAAATGAGTATTATTGTCATACATGAATTTATTTTTTGTAAGTGGTGTCATAATGGCAGCATATTTGTTAGTGTTCAGAGCATGAAATTCTTTGCGATGTTTTGCATTGTTTTATGTGTAATTTTTCTTTTCTTCTTTTTAGTGGGATATTGTTGATCTTCACTGTGTCTGTGCAGAGTAGGTGGTGGTGAGTCTAGCTGCTTCTGTCACGTGAGTGGTATAGTGTTGGAGTATATAGGTCTTTGTGATAAAGCTACATTTTGTTTATTTCTTTTTTTACAAAGGGTTTGTTGTTGTTGACTTGTTTGACAAGTAACCTTTATTAGTAAGCATTATGGCTAGCCGTAGAATGACTGCTCAGCAGGTGGTTGGTTTGCTTCTTGAATCTTCCTCTGAGCAGGATTATGAGACTGACAGTGCGTCTGAGGGAGAGGAGGGAGGGGAAGATTTAGGCAGTGAGTTTTCTCTCCACATGGAATCATCGGATGATGAAGGTACTCTCAGTGCAGATGAAGCTACTCTCGGTGTGGATGAATCTACTCTCAGTGCGGATGAAGTGCCTGTTTTAGAGGAGGATACTACTGTGCCGATGGTGGAAGAGGCATCTGGATTGCAGCCTGGGGCTGCTAGGCTTCCTACTGGAAGTGCTGGACTCTGGGTTGATCCAAACATGGTGCAGCCGGTGTTGCCTCCCTTTAGTGGTTATGCAGGGTGTAGAGTGCATTGTGAACATTATTTGCCTATACAGTATTTTCAGTTGTTTATGGATGATGTATTTTTGGGTGAGATTGTTGAGCAGACTAATTTGTATGCTGAATAGTTTTGAGGGACAACAGTGCCAGACTTAGGCCCCATTCTAGAGCTACCCGGTGGAGTCCCACAAATCTGGAAGAGATGAAGAAGTTTTTGGGTTTTACTTTTTTGATGGGTTTGATAAGGAAGCCGTCCATGGGTTCATATTGGTCTACCAGTCCCTTGATGGCAACGGCCATATTTCCTGCAGTTATGACTCGTGATCGGGTATTTACTTTTGCTTCGGATGCTGCATTTTGTTGATAATGGTTTGGCGTTGCACGAGATCACCCTGAATGTGACCGTCTTTTTAAGATTCGGCCTGTTCTTGATCACTTTGTAGATCGATTTTCAGAGATCTATACTCCAGGGAAAGAAATATCTATTGATGAGTCTTTGGTCCTGTTCAAGGGCCGTTTGGTTTTTAGGCAGTACATTCCTAGCAAGAGGGCACGCTATGGAATTAAGCTGTATATGTTGTCTGAGAGTAGGACAGGATATGTTTTTAATTTGCGTGTGTACACTGGTAGGGATTCCACTATTGACCCCCTGGTTGTCCATCCACTTTTGGAGTTTCAGAGAAAATTGTGTGGGATCTTGCTAGAGGACTGTTTAACAGAGGCCACCATTTGTACCTTGATAACTTCTACACTGCTGTGCAATTGTTTAAGGAATTGTTCAAAGTGGACACTTTTGCTTGTGGCATAATCCGCTCTAACCGTAAAGGTTATCCAAAGAGCTTGTTTGCAAAAAACTTCAGAGGGGACAGTGCAGTTCCTTGCGTAGTGATGAACTACTAGCTGTGAAATTTGTGAACAGGAGGGATGTTGTACATGCTGACTACCATCCATGATGAGAGTACTTCACCTGTGGCTGTTTGGGGTCAGATTGCTGAAGTGCGCAAACCTGTGTGCATTTTAGACTACAATAAGCACATGGGTGGTGTTGATAGAGTAGATCAGAGATTGGAACCTTACACTGCTATTCGTAGGGCTTACATTTGGTATAAGAAGTTGGCCATCCATCTCTTCAATTTAGCAACTTTCAATGCTTTTGTTGTGTTCAAGGAGTGTTCTCCTGCGTCAAAGTTGACTTTTGTTCAGTTTCAGCAGTCTGTCATAGGCAGCCTTGTTGTTGTGGAACAGGCAAGTGTACCTAGAGTTGGAGTGGTGGAGGATGTGGCTCGATTGAAAGATCGCCACTTTCCTGATCACATTCCTCCTATACCCTCAAAAGACTTTCCCACTAGGAGATGTAGAGTCTGTTGGCGAAGAGGTACGCGGAAGGAGACTGCGTATGTACTGCCCTGAGTGTCCTTCTAACCCTGGGCTGTGTGTGCCTGCTTGTTATAGAGCGTACCACAAACAAAAGAATTATTGGGAGCAACCATGAGTGGTAAAGTGAACTGCCTGGTCTGTAATGTTTAAGAATTGTTGTTCTGTTTCAAGGTTGGCATTAGTGCAATGTATTTAGTTTCTGATTTTGTGTTAGTAGATTTGTATCTATTTGCAATTTGTTTGTGTTTTCTTTTTTGTATGAAAAAATCCTAAATGTGATGGTGGTGTGTGTAGGCTGGTGCTTGGCTGGCGGTGTGCGTGGAGTGGCGCTTGGCTGGCGGTGTGCGTGGAGTGGCTCTTGGCTGGTGGTGTGCGTGGAGTGGCGCTTGGCTGGCAGTGTGCATGGAGTGGCGCTTGGCTGGCGGTGTGCGTGGAGTGGCGCTTGGCTGGCGGTGTGCGTGGAGTGGCGCTTGGCTGGCGGTGTGCGTGGAGTGGCGCTTGGCTGGCGGTGTGCGTGGAGTGGCGCTTGGCTTGCGGTGTGCGTGGAGTGGCGCTTGGCTGGCGGTGTGCGTGGACTGGTGATTGGCTGGCGGTGTGCGTGGACTGGCGCTCGGCTGGCGGTGTGTGAGTGGTGACTTGCTGCTGGTCACTACACACACTGCTAGCCGAGCGACACTCCACGCAATCCATCAGCTTGTGTGGTTGCTGTGTTAGGAATGTGGGCGTGTGAAAGTGATGGGCCCTTGAATGGCGCTGTCTGCTGGTGTGAGTGTTGTAATGTGATGGGCCCGCGGCTGGTGGTGTGAATGGTTTTGTATGTGTCACACGTATGAAAGGTGTATGAATGGCCTGTAAAGAGGTTGGTGCCTTGTCGTGGCTTTACAGCTCACGAGCTGTGAGTCAATGGTTCAGTTTCTCGTCCTTTCAATTATTAACAGTGCATTTCATTTTTGTGAAATCACTTGTTAATACAATTGTATATACTGAACCATCACTCACCCTCGTGCCAAATCCAACCAGTATGTGTGTGTGCTTGAGGATTAGATGGCTGTGCAGTAATATTTTTTTTTTTGTCTTTCTCAAGCAGGGTGTACCATGTCCCTTTTTGTGAATGTTGTAATGTGTTTGTTTCGTGCCTGGTGGTGTGAATGGTCTTGTGTGTATCACGTATGAAAGGTGTGTGAATGGCCTGTAAAGCGGTTGGGGCCTTGACGTGGCTTTACAGCTCACGAGCTGCGAGTCACTGGTTCCGTTTTTTGTCCTTTCAATTATTGACAGTGCATTTCATTTTTGTGAAATCTCTTGTTGATAAAATTGTATATACTAAACCATCACTTGCCCTCGTGCCAAATCCAACCAGTATGTGTGTGTGCTTGAGGAATAGATGGCTGTGCAGTAATCTTTGTCTTTTAGTCTGTCTGCCAAGGTGTGCATTCCGTCTAAGAATAACCTACCAACTGTAGATATTGTCTTAAACGAAACACCAATGGGAGTACATGGTGATATCTCTCTTGTGGATCCCAACAAGTTATGTTACCCACAATGTCCTGCAAACCTCAAAATGTCTGTCACATTTTCCTTGCAATATTGTGCCAAAATTTTCACGCTGCAGAAATAAACAACACATTATCTCAAAACGACCTGGTTTTGCAAGGGGGTCACCTCGGTTTTTGGCCCGGGGCTCGTCGGCCACCTAGGAAACCTACAAACCCACACATTTCTGAAAAGTAGACACCCGGGGGATTCCAGGGAGGTATGGCTTGCGTGGATCCCCC
Organism: Calotriton arnoldi; assembly: GCA_963921515.1. Classification (NCBI taxonomy): domain Eukaryota; kingdom Metazoa; phylum Chordata; class Amphibia; order Caudata; family Salamandridae; genus Calotriton; species Calotriton arnoldi. Next base: position 18,932 of record CAWUFW010003459.1, read on the forward strand.
AACGTTTTCTTACCCAGAATCCCCTGCAAACCTGACATTTTGCTGAAAAAAATCACTTTTTCACACATTTTTGTGTGGTAAAGTTGTGGCATCGCTGGGCTGACACAAGTTTCCTACCACCAGCGTCCCCCAGGTCTCCCGATAAAAATGGTGCCTCATTCGGGTGGGAGGCCCAAGTACCCGCGACAGGCAAGGGCCCACAACGTATTGAGGCGACCTCAAAATGGCCTTTCACAAAACGACCTGGTTTTGCAAGGGGGTCCCATGACGTTTTGGCCTGGGGCTCGGCGGCCACCTAGGAAACCTACCAAACCCACACATTTCTGAAAAGTAGACACCCGGGGTATTCCAGGGAGGTATGGCTTGCGTGGATCCCCCAACGTTTTCTTACCCAGAATCCACTGCAAACCTGACATTTTGCTGAAAAATCACTTTTTTCACAAATTTTTGTGTGGTAAAGATGTGGCATCACGGGGCTGACACAAATTTCCTACCACCCAGCGTCCCCCCAGGTCTTCCGATAAAAATGGTGCCTCACTCGGGTGGGAGGCCCAAGTACCCGCGACAGGCAAGGGCCCACAACCATTTTTATCGGAAGACCTGGGGACTGGGTGTAGAACTGTGTCAGCCATGATGCCACAACTACCACACAAAATTTGTGAAAAATGATTTTTCAGCAAAATGTCAGGTTTGCAGAGATTCTGGGATGAAACGTTGGAGGATCCACGCAGCACTCCCTGGAATCCCCTAGGTGTCTACTTTTCAGAAATGTGTGGGTTTGTAGGTTTCCCTAGGTGGCCGCCGAGCTAGGCCAAACGTCATGGGACCCACTGCAAAACCAGATCGTTTGAGAAGGCCATTTTGAAGTCGCCTCAATGCGTTGTGGGCCCTGCCATCGCGGGCACTTGGGCCTCCCACCCGAGTGAGGCACCATTTTCATCGTGAGACCTGGGAGACGCTGGGTGGTAGGAAATTTGTGTCAGCCCGTGATACCACAGCTACCACACAAGAATTTGTGAAAAAAGTGATTTTTCAGCAAAATGTCAGGTTTGCAGGATTCTGGGTAAAAACGTTGGGAGATCCACGCAAGCCACCTCCTGGAATACCCAGTGTCTACTTTCAGAAATGTGTGGGTTTGTAGGATTTCCCTAGGTGGCCGCCGAGCGCTAGGCCAAACGTCATGGGACCCCCTTGCAAAACCAGGTCGTTTTGTGAAAGGCCATTTTGAGGTCGCCTCAATACGTTGTGGGCCCTTGCCTGTCGCGGGGTACTTGGGCCTCCCACCCGAATGAGGCACCATTTTTATCGGAAGACCTGGGGGACGCTGGGTGGTAGGAAATTTGTGTCAGCCCCGTGATGCCACAACTTTACCACACAAAAATCTGTGAAAAAAGTGATTTTTCAGCAAAATGTCAGGTTTGCAGGGGATTCTGGGTAAGAAAACGTTGGGGGATCCACGCAAGCCATACCTCCCTGGAATCCCCTAGGTGTCTACTTTTCAGAAATGTGTTGGTTTGGTAGGTTTCCCTAAGTGCCGGCAGAGTTAGGGTTCAAAAACTACAGCTAGGCACTTTGCAAAAAAAGGGTCATTTTTCACTGTGAAAATGTGGTGCGTCCACGTTGCGTTTTGCGCTGCTTCCTGTCGCGGGCACTAGGCCTACCCACACAAGTGAGGTACCATTTTTTTCGGAAGACCTGGGGGGACGCTGGGTGGTAGGAAATTTGTGTCAGCCCCGTGATGCCACAAATTTGGGGAACGCGGGGTGGGTGGAATTTTGTGGCTCCACGCAGATTCCAGAACTTTCCACCACAGAAAAGTGAGGAAAATGTGTTTTTTGCCAATTCTTTAGGTTTGCAAGGGATTCTGAGTAACAGAACCTGGTGAGAGCCAGTCAAGTCACCCCATCCTGGATTCCCCTGGGTGTCTACTTTTCAAAAATGTATAGGTTTGCTAGGTTTCCCTAAGTGCCCACAGTTCAAAAACTACAGCTAGGCACTTTGCAAAAAAAGGGTAATTTTTCATTGTGAAAATGTGGTACGTCCACGTTGCATTTTGAGCCATTTCCTGTTGTGGGCACAAGGCCTACCCACACAAGTGAGGTACCATTTTTATCGGGAGACTTAGGGTAACACAGAATTGTAGAGCAACTGTTATTACCTATTGACTTTCGATGCATTTCTGCCTTCCAAATGAAAGACAATGTGTAAAAATAAGTCATTTTGAAAAATGACCTATAATTCTCATGCTAGTATGGGTACTCCCAATTTTGGAAATGTGCAAATATCTACTGTTTCTAAAATCTACATTTTGTTCCCATTTCAGAAATACATAGGTGTCTTTCATAACAATTTTTCCATGTATACATTTTCCCAAAATAATTGCTATATACCCGGTACATAATAAAAAACCATTGCAAGATGCTGCTCAGTTATTGGCTCTGGGTTCGTCGGGTTCTTGGTGAACCTACAAGTCCTATACATCCCCACAACCAGAAAGGTCCAACGGATATAACGGTATATTGCTTTCAAATAGCTATCATAATTAGAAGAAGTTACAGGTGAAAACGTTCACACAAATGGCTGTTTTTTTCAACTAATTTTCAATTTTTCCTTCATTTAACTGTTAGTTTCTATAAGGAAAACTTTAAGGATCTACACAAATGACCCCTTGCTGAATTCAGAATTTTGTCTACTTTTCAGAAATGTATGGCTTTCCAGCATCCATTATTGGTTTCATACCCATTTCTACCATTAACTGTAAGGAGGTTGAAAGCACAAAAAATAGCAAAAATAGGCTATGTCCCAGAAAAATGCCAAAACTGTGTAAAAACAGTTGGTTTTCTGACAAAAGTCTGCTTGTCCCTGAAAGCTGGAAAGATGGTGATTTCAGCACCACAACCCCGTTTTGATGCCATTTGCAGGGAAAAAACAAGACGCTTTCATCTGTAGCCCTTTTTCGCATTTTTCCCCCCCAAAAAAAACTTTTGCTGTATTTTGGCTAATTTCTAGGTCCCCTCCAGGGGAATTCACAAACCCTGGGTACCTTTACAATCCCCATGATGTTAGAAAAAAAGGACGCAAATTTGGCGTGGATACCTTATGTGGTCAAAAAGTTACAGGAGCCTAAGCGCGCACTACCCCAAATAGCCAAAAAAAGGCTTAGCACAGGGGGGGGGGGGGAAGGCCTAGCAGCGAAGGGGTTAAAAGCAAGCCTATATGCGGCCATCTAATCCGTTAATAGTGTCACATATAAATAGCAGATAATAGGGGGATATGATTTTTAACAATAAATAGTTATTTTAAAACCTAATCAGCACCCGTTGGAAGATACGTAGTCTCTCTAGGTTCATGCTGCTTAAATATGGACTGCATTTAAACGAGGAATCCTTTTGGTTAAGACACAGTTAAAACAGTGATAATTCACTTTAGTTTTAACGTCATACTAAAACAAAGGGGCAAGACACTGAGTCGTTACTAAAAAGCTACTAACTAATCCACTGATGGTGCAATTCTATTTGTAAATAGTTAAGAACCCTACATAAAATGGTAGAAACTTTAAAATTGCTAAAGACAGGGAACAATAAAAGAACGATGTGTGAAGTACCAGGTTCAGCCGCTATCAAGTAATACTATAGAGTAAACAGATCAGCGACACAACGTGCTTAGTGCTGCCCAGTGTAAATTAACAATGGTTGACTTGCTACCATTGGTGGTATGTAAAAACATTACGTGGGATTCTGGATTTATGTAAAAAGTGATGACCATAATGTTGGTAACAGTACATTGTGTCGTGATTAGTTGTGTCCTCTAACATTTCAATGCTTGAAAATGCAGCGGATTGTTCTAAATCAGACAACATATTATTTACAGTTTCAAAATCCCAATCGTCAGAAAATGTACTGGAGGTAATGATATCATTTAAGGAGATTTTAAATACATGAGGTATTTTCAAAAGTTCAGTGGGGCCAAATACATCATATGAAACTCTGTCCAAAATTATACCATCAGGAATTGTAACAGCTGTAATGTTCACGAAGGACAGGTCTCTTTGTTCATGATGAGATGACGTATGAGGTTTCAGCACCAAGTTCACATTTGATACTGCAGAGCGTTCTGGGAGATAGTTTCCATTCATGAGTAAGCAAAATACAGTCACTAGGCCAATCCAGAATAGAAAAAACAGTATTCCAGTTATTATCCAGAGCTGTAGCCATGGTGAGACTAGGTAAGTCTTTTTCAGAAAAATGTAGAAATCATGAAGTCGTTGTTTAAGGAAACTGGAGCTGACGTTGTTTTAGGTTCACTGGGATCAAGAGAGAAGGTATCAAAATTGATGAAGTAGCCAGATTCAGTTCGATCTATCTTTGGTAGCTCAGCAGGTTTTGTTGAACTGGCAGACGTCTTTTGTAGAGGCATATTGATGTAGATATCCGTGTCAGGTTGAATTGATATTTGTCTTTCATTTGTGTTTTGATGTTCTGTTTCAATAGGAACAAGTTCTAGTTCATTGTTGATAAGTCCATTATTTGGTATTGGTGACTCTTCAAATGTTATGAGTCTTTCTGTCTGAACTTCCTGTATGGTAGCGAAAGGAGAGCGTCGGCTACCCAGGAGCCCACGAGGCCTACTATTCAGTATCGGCCACATAGTGTGGTTTGATCAGATCGATGGAGACAAATCTCTTTTGTTTTTTGCCAGCAAGAGGCGGAAGAAGTACTGTTCTGTTCCTTCGACAGCCAGGACAGGTACAGGCTCTCTGTATGATGGCCCAAATTCTTTCTTGTCCACAATCTTTTCTCTGACCAGTTCCCGACCTTTGGGATCCAGGCAGGCCTTGCCGTGACTGATTTGACTTACCCAGTGGCGGTGCTTTTTACTTGCACGTTGCTTTGTAGTGCCCAGAATTAATTGAGATCCTGTAAAATAGGCAAACATTTATTGATGTCAAATGGTTTTTCATCCGCCACTGTGCTTTCATAATCGAGATCAGGTACCCACATTCCCGTCCCAAATAGGACTTCGTATGGAGTGACACCTCCTGGGGAACCTCTTGACATATTGTTGAGTGCCCTCTGGACCCCATATAAGTGATTGACCCATCTACCACTCGAACCTAATACACTTGCTGTTAAAGATTGCTTTAAGTCCCGGGTTTTTCCTCTCCACAACCAAATTTCCCTCTGGATGGTACGGAGAAGAGAACCGCAGTGCAACACCCAAACTTCCCATGGCTTCCTTGTAAGCCCTAGAGCTAAACACGGGGCCACGGTCAGAATGTAATGTGCCAACTGCGTATGTCCCTATGAAGACTCGCAAATATTTTATAACAATTCGAGCGTCAGCCGAGCGCTGAGGCCAAATCCATAGGAATCTAGAGCATGAATCCACTGCCACCAAGATATACTTGTAAGCCCCATCTGATTGTGAGTGGCCGCAGTGGTCCAAATAGACACAAGCGAGTGGTCTGTCTGATATTAGTAATGGTGTCTGCGCTGGACGTGCCACAGTGGAACCTTTCATCTGCTGGCAGATGTCGCACTTTAAGACACAATTCTTTGTTTGTTTAGTTAGTCCTGGCCACCAATAGCGTTGTTTCAGTAAAGAAACTGTCACCGTAATTCCTGCGTGTGCAGAACTTAGACCCTAGTGTGCGGCTAGAATTAAACCTAATCTGCGATCCATGTTTGGTATTACTCTATCCCCCACTCCTGGAATTTGAGCATACAGAATATTTTTTGCATCTAACTTGTAGGAGTACTTGAGTGGAAATGTCTTTGGTACAGCTGAGCTGCTTTTGCGTGAAGCAATGACAGCTACTATTATGTCTCCGTCTATTCTCGTTCTAGAACGAGTGATTGCAGCTACGGCAGCAGTTCGAACTGCCCCTTTTGCGGCTTCATCAGCCAACGAATTCCCTGCAACGTGAACGCCATCACATTGATGACTCAGCATGTGTATCACGTGAGTTCTTGGTAGTTCGTTTTTTTAACTCAGCTACCTGTTCCCAAAGTAATTTATGCAATCTTTTGAGTCTTTAAACCAATTCTGACCCCAGTAGTGAAGATATTCGTTGTATGACTGGACACAGTAAAATGAATCGCACACAATCATTGTGGGGAATTCTTGATCCGTATTTATTAGTGCCAGTAACAGGGCTTTTAATTTTGCCAGCTGCGCTGTACAGTCTCCTAGAGACTGTGTCTTCGTACTGCTAGGATGGAACTTGCTTTCCTGCATACGACCCTTCACAATCGCACACGCGGCACTGTATTGTTGTTTACTTCCTGTGGCCGGCTGAGCAGATCCATCAGTGTAAAATAATATATTCATACTGATCTAGAGGCATTATTTCATTCGGGAGAGGATATTCTTGTTCGTATTGCAGGAATGCTTGCTTTTTAAGTGTAGAGTCACATTTGTAATCTACATCTGTTGCAGTGAGTGAATTAGCCCATTGTATCCATCTCGGATGTTAAGCTTTAGCATTTGGAACACTTGCCTTTGTGACAGCCTCTAATGCCGGTACTGGAGTTACGACAATTATTCGTTTCCCCTGAGCCAGTGCTCTTTCTCTCACTACAGCAGTCTGTACTGCTGTCAGAATTTGTTCTGTGGAAGCAAAACGCATTTCCGCATTTGTGTACAAATGTGATTTATATGCTATAGGTACTGCTTTCGCCTTCATTGAAGGTTAGGTAAGTGTAACCAGATTGACCCGCTATAGCACGGATCACCAAATTTGTGGTGTTTACACATGTGTGTAGGTGTTTGGAATCTATCATGTCAGCTTGTAAGTAACGAAGGATATCTGGGTGTTCCTGTGTCCAATGCCTAACTGAAAAATCAGGTCTGATCAGTTCGTAGAAAGGTTTCACTTTTTTTGCGTAATCTAAAATATAAGTTCTGCCAAAATTTAAGAATTCCAATATGGATTGTAAGTTTTTCAATGATTTAGGAGGCTGGAGCAGCGCACACTTTTCTAAAAAGTTAGCTGCCAGGCTTTTCCCTTCACTTGAAAGCTCATATCCCAAAAAAAGGACATCTTCATCCAAATTCTGAAGTAACTCTGTTACCAAACTGAGAACAACCCAGGGCTATTCTTATACCCTTGAGGAGTCGAGCAGAATTGACGCTAAGAACCGAGCGCTGAGAATGCTGTCAAATATCTACTTTCAGGTGCTATATTCTGGCAGAAAAATCCATTTGAGATATCTAATGTTGTTTTGTATTTTTTCCGCACAATGCTATTCATTAATGCGGCACTGTGTGCATTCTGTACTGCAAATGTTTTAGTTCATGTGTTCAGATGTCTGTAGTTAGTCTAAAACTAGACAGTATGAATTATCGGGTTTCATTACAGGAAACAAAGGATTATTCATTGAAGAGGTGCAAGTTTCAATTACACCCTGGTATTCGAGTTGATCTAAGATCTCCCTGACTCGCTTTTTCGCTTCTTGTTTAATAGGGTATTGTCTCTGTGGAGTTGGAGTAGTTTTTACTGGGATTACATGGTGAGGTGACTCAGCATCCCACCCAACGTGGCTGCGATATAATGCTGGAGCAAGTGCTACCACCCACTCCTACGCGTATGAATGTTTTAACTATACTGGAACGAGGTCGGAAAAAGCAGGTAAAATTACCATTTCTCCCTTTGGGCACTCCATAACAATTTCAGGAGGCCAATGTTTTTTAGCCAAAAGGCTGTCATATCCATAAGTCAGGTTTTCCCAAAATAGACCTTTAATTTTTCTGGATTTGTACTCCTCCATTTGGAGTGTTATTTCATGTAACCTATGCGGGACACTTACCCTTGTATCGGGTGTCTCCACCATGATATGTTCATTCAACTACGCTGTCACCAGAAATTCCATCAGGTTCTGGTGAGCTATTGTTACTTCTGCTGCACTGTCTAGCATTGTTAGAGCCCATTCCCCATTCAGAAGTTGAGTCCTCAGAATTCTGGGCATGTCTAACTTTAAGACCTGCTACCTTCTTCTTTTTAAATTGAGGTTTTGATTTTGGTTTCTCTTCTTTTTTGGAAGTATAGTCTGAAGCGCGTTGCGTGTCTCTGGACTTTGTACGCTCTTCTTGTCTGTGTTCTGACCGTCCTTCCCTCTCTGAGTTTTTTGATGAACCCTGAAAGGAACGAGAGGAACGTGTATCAGTATCTTGATACCTGTCAGGTTTTTTAATGTTATCTCTATTCCTAAGTTTGTACCTCCTTTCGGAGTGCTCCTGTTTAGGAGACCCACCCCTGGATTGTGACCAATTTTCTCGATTCCTTTGTTTTTCATTATCCCATTTCTTCTTGGAAGAATCAGGTGCTTGCTTGGTGTTATCTTTTTCAGGACCACCCATGAGTTGAGGTTTTGTTGCTCTACCTCCCAAACTATCTCTACCTAATTTGGCATAGGTATCTTCGATAATTTTAGGTAATTCACGCTCCTGTTGTAAAGGAGTCAAATCTCTCAGGCGTTGGCGTATTGCCACTGCTGCTGCCTCCCCTTTTATGTTTGCTAATATAATAGTTGATACCTGGGCAACATTTCCCAGCAATTTCATCCCTAAGTTCAGAGCAGGTTCTGCTCCATACTCATTCTGTATTTGTCTTAATACATCTGGTATTACTGCTATTGAAGGGATACCATGAGTTCTGGTATATATGGCAGCGAAAACTGTACCCCAAGAGGTACAATCCTCTATCTGGGGAGCTATCCCCATTGGCAAGCAGATTGTTAGCATTCTGTGTTTTTCTTGAGGGCTTGTGTGTGGAAACACTGCCTCTAAACTGTGTTATTTTCTGAGCTATCCAGAATGGCATTTGCTCATCTCTAGTGGGCATTTTACCCATAACTGCGTGTAGAGTCTGTGGACTAATTTTAGTTGTAGATCTCTTAATTTGTCCTGTAGGTGTTGCCCTTGTTGGCTGAAGTGTGAGTATTCTCATCACGAACTGTGGCAGGTTTCTGTAAAGTTTTATTATTTCTTTATGAAGTGGACATAAGTCTGCTACTGGCATTGTGTCAACGTCTGGATGAGGTGTATAAGCTGCTAGGACCATCCAAGTTGCTCCATCTCTTCCGAGCGAACCGAGTCTCACTTTTGCTTTTTTATGTGGATGGCACCTTTAAACCAGTTTATGTGCTCCTGGTAGGTGAGCGGAACTTCAATGTCCTCGTATGGACAATCTTCCTCTGGTATTTCATCCTCATTGTAAGAATGAAATGTATTTGTGTGTGCATCTGCTGGAGGGAATTTAACCCATGAATAGAATGCCTCTGTTCTGTATGATTCGTGTGCCTCAATCACAAATGTTACTGTCCCACCCCTAGCTGTGACTCCATAGTCTGCTAGTTTTAAAGTAAGGGCAGTTCTGACATTTTCTGAAATGTTTATTTCGCCTTCTTGTTCTCTTCCCTCTACTGCGTTTGCACGTTGTGCTGGCGCAGCGGCGTCTTTGTCAGCCATTATTGAAAAAAGAGAAGTTTCAAGGAAACAGAGATAAGGTTTTATGCACAACAGGGAACTATTTGTCCTTCAAGCTTGAATAAACCTACAGCCAATACATAGGATATGCCTACTCAGCTGTGGCGGATTGTTCCCTTCCCACTCCAGACGTCTCTGGATAAAATGTGAGTAGGGGTCTCTGAGAACAGCACGACTGAAGAACTCAGATTTGACCGTTAAATAAGTACCAGAACCCACGTTGGTATCCAGACTTGTTAGAAATGGGTGTCTCTAGTTGGCAGAGGTAGGTACCTTTGTCCAAATAGGGACCCTTGCTTCTACTCAGGGTAAGGGGGATACACTTCTAAAATAACCCCTGCTCACCCCCTTGGTAGCTTGGAATGAGCAGACAGGCTTATCTCAGAGGCAGTGTGTAAAGTATTTGTGAACACATACAGTACTACAGTGAAAACACTACAAATGGACACCACACCAGTATAGAAAAATAAGTAATCTTTATCTTAAACCAAAACAAGACCAAACGACAAAAATCCACAATACAGTAATAAAAATATGACTTTCAGATGGTAGAAATAGTTCAGTTCAAAGCAAATTGCAGATGCAACACTTTTCACACAAAGTACCTTGGACGTGTCACGCAAACAAACAAAATGGGCCGCAGGGAAGGTGATGCGTCGGTTTCTTACACTCAGGGAAGGTGATGCGTCGGTTCCTTGCTCCGGGGGAGGTGATGCGTCGGTTCCTTACTGCTGTGCAGGGAAGGTGATGTGTCGGTTCCTTACCGGAGAGGAGGTGATGCGTCGGTTTCTTACTGCATGGGGAGGTGATGCTTCGTTTTCTTACTGCGTCCCCCAACGATGTGACAAACTCGGCGCCTCGATGCGATGCGACGATCCGTGACGATGCGTGGATTTTTCCCGCTCCCAGCGGAAAACAGTTTCTAGAGGTCCAAAACAACAGCAGGTGCCTCTTTGTAGGTCAGAACTCCCAGCAAGGAAGTTCAGGGGAGCTGGTGGTGAAGTCTTTGTGTCCCTGAGACTACAGAACAGGAGGCAAGCTCAGGTTCTAGCCCTTGGAGATCTTCCTCAAGCAGGGGGCACAGCAAACAGCAAAGTTCTTTTCTCCTTTCCTTGGCAGCAAGTAGCCACTGCAGGCCAACCCCAGACAGCAAACAGCACAGGGGCAGTATTCTTCCTCAGCTTCTCCGGTTCTTCTCCTTGGCAAAGGTTCCTCTTGATTTCCCAGAAGTGATCTAAAAGTCTGGGGTCTGGGCCCCTCTTTTTATACCCAAAAATCCTTTGTTCTCTGAAGGCAGAGAGTGTCTGTGATATTTTCAAACACAGAATGTAAAAATCACCCTCACTAAAAGATGCATTGCAACATTCTGAGTTCACGCATATCAAACTTTATTTTCCTACCTTGTTCCCAGGGGTAGTTATGTTTATAAGATGTTATAAACAAACTCCCCATTCTATCCTATGGGAGCAGGTAGCCTTGCAATAGTGAAAAACGAAAATGGCAGTATTTCACTATCAGGACATGCCACACACATCAGGGCATGTCCTACCTTTCACATACAATGCACCCTGCCCACAGGGTTACCTTGGGCCTACCTTAGGGGTAACTAACATGTAAGAAAAGGGAAGGTTAGGGACTGGCAAGTGTTTGCACTTGCCAAGTCGACATGGCAGTACCAGACTGCACACAGGCTCTGCAATGGCAGGCCAGAGTTTACATTTACCGGCTGCTTATGTGGGTGGCACAATCAGTGCTGCAGCCCACTAGCAGCCTTTGATTTACAGGCCCTGGGCACACACAGTGCACTGTACTAGGGTCTGACTAGTAAATCAAATATGCCAATCATGGAATCACAAATCCATAACAACAATTTACAGGGAGAGCATATGCACTTTAGCACTGATCAGCAGTGGTAAAGTGCCCAGAGTCAGAAAAACACCAACAACAGGTCAGAAAAAGTACAGGAGGAAGGCAAAAAGTTCTAGGATGACCCTGCAAAAAGGGCCAAGTCCAACAAGACTGATTCCAGATACCCCCACAGGATAGGTTAGTCTGTATCTAGATCACAGTGCCCCTATGCACCCCTCTTACCCTGGAGTGAATAGTTGCTGGCAACTATCGAACATGACAACCCTGCTCCCTCAGATTCGTGGAAACAGTACAGTACTTTTCGCTCAGTCACTTGTGCTCACTTCGTCTCAGAGAAATACACAGATTAGATGGTGGGGACGTTTTCCAATAAGTATTTATTGAACCAGCGTCATTCTAATGTAAAATAGGCGTGCTGAAACAACCATAAGACAGAAACAGATATAAATGATTGTAAGCACCAATAGAGTAAAAGGATGGTAGATTCCTGCCATAGAGCTAAAGCAATGAATACTGGCAGGTATAAAAATACATGTCAATAAAATGCGTACTCCTACGATGCAATCCTAACTAGACGTATCTACGTGTACCTAGCATGTTTTTAGGTGTAGAGCCAAGAATTCCTCTAGGATATAGCCAACCCCATTACCTGAAGTGAGAGACTGTGGGACCCCATCTTGGTCTCGAGATGGACACCCCGCGAGGGATGTCAGACCACTGTGAGCTGGAGTGTCTGCATTCAGGAACCTCAGCGTCTCGCGTTAGTGTGTCAACATAGAAGTCCTTTTTCTCCTCTCTCTGCCTCAGCAAAGATATGGTGTTCATATACCCAAAGTGGTACCCTCAGGGGATCTACCTTCCTGTGTCATGTCGGACTAGGATGACGGAAGGAATGACCCTTATACATAGTTATTATGCAGGAGATGATAGTCCTGCTGAGATTCCAAGAAGCCTCATGCATAATGAATGAGGCTAGTTTTTGGAGAAAACCCAACATCAATTAAGCAGTGCCGTAACTAGGTAAAAGGTCAGTACCAAGAACCGTTATGTAGTGTAATGGCAGGGGAACTATAGGTGAAAGGTTTGGCTACTACCTGAGCCTATATCTGGATACCTGTATGAAACATAACAAACCACCCGCACACCCTGGTCCAAGCAGAAAGTCAACTGGTACATCAAGTACCTCAGGCTCACAGAGCATCATTGCAAGGAGCTAGAATGATGGTGGCACAGCTCCCATGGCAAAACGGACAGAGACTCATAGAAATCTACCCTCCAGATTTATCATCAGAGCCTCAAAACAGCAAAGTACCTATCCCACACCGAACAAATCCAAAACAGTTCCAACACCACCAAAGAAATCTTCGCCATTGTGAAGGAATTCACATCCCCAGCTGCCAGCTCCTTGATAATCACCTCATCCCAGGAACTCTGCACTGAAATCTCCCACTACATCACAACCAAAACAGACATTGTCTACAACAACTTTGCCCCCCACACCAGACCTCCCCACTTCGATCCTCAATATACCCCACTCTGATGACAGAAACTCCCCAGAAACCACCTTGACCTGCTGGACAGCCATCACCACAATGGAAACCTATAACACCATACACTCCATCCGATCAAGAGCGCCATCCGATCCTTGTCTGCACCAGGGCTTGAGCCCATCTGCACAGCCCTTACACCCATTCTCTGCATATCACTCTCCACTGCCACGTTCCTGGATGCCTGAAAACACACCACCATCTTGCCGCTCCTAAGAAACCTTTGACAAACCCCTAGCCATGGCCAACTACAAGTCCATCTCCCTCCTCCCCTACCCAGCAATGGAGAAACTCATCAAAGCCCAGCTGGCTAATTACCTCAACAATAACCACATCCTGGACCCTTCCCAATCAGGATTGAGACCCAATCACAGTACTGAGATGGCCTCATCATGTACAAAGAAGACACAGCAGCACTCATTCTACTAGACTTCTTGGCAACATTCAACATGTCTCCCAACCCATCCTCATCCAATACTCCATAAGACTGGCGTGATCCATCATTATGATGGATCAGCTCTTTCCTCTCAGGACGCACTCAAATGATCAGCCTAGCCCCAAACTAATCTGCAGTATCCCACAGTGCTCCTCCCTGACCCCACACTGTTCAACATCTACATGGCCACCCCTTGCCAGCATCATTTGCTCCCATGGATTCAGCAATCTCTCCTACACAGATGACACCCAGCTCATCCTCTCCATATCAAAAGATGTTCCCACTACCTAAACAAACTTCGTCGGCTGCATGTCCTTGGTAGCAGGCTGGGTGAAAAGGAAATGCCTCAAACTCAACAGCAACAAAACAGAAATTGGTCCTTTTCAGCAGACACCTCTCTCTACTCCAAGTACTGGTGGCCCATCACGCTAGGCCCAAATGCCTGTCCATCTAATGCTGCCAGGAGTCTGGGATTTATGATCGACAGACGAATTTCCATTACAAATTAAGTCAACATGGTCGCTGCCAGCTGCTGTCACACACTCAAAACGCTCAGCAAAGGCTTCAAGTGGCTCCCTCTGAACATCCACAGATCAGTCACACAAGCCCTTGTCACCAGAAGGCTGGACTATGGCAATGCCCTCTATGCTGGTAGCAATTCCCAACTCACCAAAAGACTCCAAGTTATACAGACTGCAGCTGCAAGATTCACACTCAAACGATCACATTGCACTCAAATATCCAAACACCTCAAATACCTCTACTCAGGCAATTCAATTCAGCAGAGAGAGGACAATCGATGGGTATATTTACAAAGAAATGGTGCAGCGCAGAGCTGCAAGCAGTTTAGCTGTGCTGCTTCATTTAAAAAAATGCAGGGATGCACCGTATTTACAAGAATGTGGCGCACCCCTGTTTTTTCCCTTGCGCTTGCGCTAAAAAAGCAGCCTAGCACCAGCGCAGACACCCTTGCACCATGGTGCAAGGGTGTCTGCATTGCAGGGATGATTCCTGCACATAAACAATCATTAATGGTAATTTGCTCCTTCTATGTGTGCTGCAGAAAGCAAAAAATGAAGAGAAATACAGTTATTTCTCCTCATTGTGCCACTGTAACGCCTGCTTTTCAATGGCGTTAGTTTTTGGCGCTGCCTCAGATTTAAACATCCTTGTAAATCTGGGACAGTGTCAAAAAGCAATGGGTGTTGCATTGGAACGCCCACAGAAACACCCATTGCACGCCTCTTTGACGCACATAGCTGCGTCAAAGGGCACTATATTTACAAGGCGGCGTCAAGCCATGCAAAGTGGCTCAGCACCACTTTGTAAATATGGAGCAGGGCATTGCGCCACCAGAGCATTGGAAAAAGTGATGGTCTGGTGGCACAATGCCCCTGTAAATATGCCCCCTAGTTTTCTAGTTACTATCTTTGCATTGCTGTCATGAAAGACATATGCATGCTTAATAAGTTGAAACATATGCTGTTGCATAGTACCTGTTTTTTAGTTCAACCCATGTATGTGCTTGGAATCTTTCATCACCAGTACAGCCACTGAAGGATGTGATCAAGGTCTACATATACAAAGGATCCATCCCTTCATTCTGCATAGTAAAAGCACTGATCAACACACTCATATTAAGTAAATTACCCTATTATAATAATTTACCCGTGGGCCTCCCCACCACATTTTCCGCCCACTGGATAATTATTATTGTACCAATGCTCCTCTGGTGCTACAGAAGCTTTACCAGATCAATACCAATCTTAAAGAAATATGTCCCAGTCACAGAAGAATAAAATACCTTGGTCTAACATTCAAAATTTCAACTTTTAGGGTGCAGGTAACAAGTCTGACAGACATTTCCCACACGTTTGATTGACTTATTGAAGAAGTTCTGAAGAACCTGTGCATGAGTCGTTTACATGACCACATGCTCTGCATGAAGATTTTCATAATCCACCCAGGGTGTTACCACCTACTTTAGACTGGACACCCTGGAATCACTTTACTTTGAAATCATTCATTCGGTGACATGATGGAGTTTTGTTGACAGATGCTGCCATGAAGATGTTCTTGGGGAGAAGAGAACATGGTCTGCATTTCTTAGCACATATCTGGGAACTGAGAAATCAGTATACAAGACGAAGAAATTTGCCAATACTTGCCTTGGAAAAGGTAGAAATTAAACAATTGGTTGTCAGTGGATAGACGAACATGGTACAGAAGGTTCAGAGGTAGGAGAATTTGGGTGCCAGGATATTTGGTGTAGTGACCTCGGTTTGTTTAATCCATTCTTTTTTCAGGTATTGGTCGAACATTCTATATAATTTATATAGAGACTCTTGTTTTTGAGTCATCAATGAAAGTACATTCAAATAACTGAGACATATAGAAAAACATTTTCTCATACCTAAATGTGAAATAACTTTTCTGTTGAAATACATTGTAATTGCCTCAGCTATGGAGCAATACACTCCTTATCATCAAGAAACTTTAGAAACGTTTTCTCTCACGTCTCTCATCTTGAAATAATACCTCATAGATAGTTGATGTTCTCATTACATTGAGACCCTATTCGTGTCATGATAAGATAGATTGCAAGATTATCCAAAACTGAAGGCCAGGTTTACTAACATTTCCCGTCATGATTGCACCACTATTGTGCCACATCCATGACGCAAAATGCTAGTAGATATTTGCAAAGCCACAGCAAGGGGCGATTTGTGCCACCCTGCATGGCTTTGTAGATAAAATGTATCGAAATGCAGAGGCTTGCACTGCATTGAGTTACATTTCATTCTAGGAGGCTTCTAAGGGTGGAACATGGGAGTTCCCGTGCACCCACCCATGCATTTCACGCAATGCCAGATTTATAAAGGTTTGTAAACCTAGGATTGCGTGAAATCGCTATGCCTCCCAAAGGATGGCGTAACAAGGAGAAAAATGTTTTTTTCTCCCCATTATTTCCTCTTTCCCAATGGAAACAGACCAGCCCAAACTGCCAGGCCAGGTCCTCCTTGGGCCGGAAACAAGCATCCTGGAACCGGTTTTGGGGTATCATCCCTCATCAGCTAGGCTAACTTGAATCCAATGGCATAGTGAGCATGGGACCGACGTCTGGGCATACCCTTTTACTTAGGGTGACTATAGCAACATAAAAAGATGATGAACGGAATGCTGAACATTGTCAAACATTTACCCTCATTACAGAGATCGGGCCCTAAATCCGTCGATTTTTTGCTCACCATGCCATTTCAGTTTGGACCCTGTCAAATGCAAATCAGTCTCGACCCTCCTCGTTTTCCGGTCCAGGGAGGACCTGGCCTGGCAGTTCAGGATGGATTGTTCCCATGGGGAGCAGGTCAAGACTGATTTGCATATGGCTGGGTCCAAACTGGGGTGGCACGCTGAGAAAAAAACCAATGGATTTAACCCAGATATGTGATTGAAGGTGAATGTTTGACACTGTTTGTGTTGCTAGTGGGAAGTTTATGCCATAAGTGGGAAGTTTATGCCCAGATGTGGGTCATGTGCTCACTATGACACTGGATTCAAGCTAGCCTGGCTGATGAGGGGTGATACCCGGAAACCGGTCCCAGGATACTTGTTTTCCGGTCTAGAGAGGACCTGGCCTGCCAGTTCGGGTTGGACATTTCTCTTGGACACCAGAGTCAAGACTGATTTGTATATGGCTGGGTCCAAACTGGGGTAGCATGGTGAGCAAAAAAACGATGGATTTAACCCTGATCTGTGACTGGGAGTGAATGTTTGACAATGGTCAGCATTCCGTCCATCATGTTTTTGTGTTGATATAGTTGCCCTAATTGGGAAGGGTATGCCCAGATATGGGTCGCGTGCTCTCTAAAACACTGCATTCAAGCTAGCCTGGCTGATGAAGGTTGAAACCCCAAAACGGTCAATGGATGCTTGTTTTCCAGTCCAGGGAGGACCTGGCCTGGCAGTTCTGGCTGCACTTTTGCTTTGGGGACCAGGGTCAAGACTGATTTGACTATGGCAGGGTCCAAATTAAGGTAGTATGGTGAGCAAAAAATTATGGTTTTAACCCTGATCTGGGAGTGAATGTTTGACAATGTTCAACATTCCCTCCATCATGTTTTTTGTGTTGCTATAGTTGCCCTAATTCGGAAGGCGAATGCCCAGATGTGGGTCCTGTGCTCGCTATCTCGCTAGATTCAAGTTAGCCTGGCTGATGAGGAGTGATACCCCAAAACCGGTCCCAGGATGCTTGTTTTCCAGTCTAGGAAGGACCTGGCCTGGCAGTTCGGGCTGGACTGTTCCCATGGGTAGCAGGGTCAAGGCTGATTTGCATATGCTGGGTCCAAACTAGGGTGGCATGTTGAGCAAAAGAACATTGGATTTAACCCAAATCTGTGAATGGGGGTGAATGTTTGACAATGTGCAGCATTCCGTCCGCCATCTTTTTGTGTTGCTATAGTTGCCCTGAGTGGGAAGGGTATACCCAGACGTGGGTCCCATACTCCCTAGACCACTGGATTCAAGCTAGCCTGGCTGATGAGGGGTAATACACCGAAAAGGTCCCAGGATGCTTGTTTTCCGGTTCAGGGAGGACCTGGCCTGGCAGCTCGGGCTGGACTATTCCCATGGGGAGCAGCGTCAAAACTGGTTTGCATGTAGCTAGGTCCAAACTGGAGTGGCGTGGTGATGAAAAAAATGATGGATTTAACCCAGATCTGTGACTGGGGGTAAATATTTGACAATGTTGAGCATTCCGTCAATCATCTTTTTGTGTTGCTATCTTCTTCACCCTGGCTGACTGTAAACATTCCTTTCATTAGACTATTAGTTCATTCAATGGGGGAGCATGACTAGTGGTGGGCAAGATGGCTGCATTCATGTGAGTGCCCGAGCCACTGCCTGGAATCCCTCACCATCCTAAAGTTTTGAAGGCCCACAGCATGACTGAGCTGCCTTCACCTGCCTCTCTGCACACCAGACCAAGGCAGATGAGGAGCTGAGACGGCACCCTAGAGGGGCAGCCTGTGAGGAGTGCAGACTAAGTGGGGAAGCCCAGCTCACAAAGCATTGCGTGGCTGATTGGGCCATTTGGTCCGAGACGATTGGCCTGGGCTGAGTGGCCTGGCTGGCTGGAAAGAGGCTGTGGCCCTATTGAAGAATGTGGTGAGTGGAGAGGTGTGTCATCGCTCTGAAGGTATGCTGTTGGCAGCAAGGCCATGCCTGGTGCGAGACAGGGTGCTAGTTGGCTGCAGATGGTAAAGTCGTGTGCACGAAGCGTGGAGCTGGGAAACCCTGGAGTGGCCTCTGATGCGAGGCTGATCAGATGATTGGCTTTGGAAGAGCAGCACAGGGAGTGCCCTTCTTCTTAGTAGCTCCCCCGTGGGGGTTAGCGAGTAGGCTCAACGATTAGGAACCAGTTACTGGTGACCATCAAGTGTCCATAACTGGACGACAAGCTGGGAGGCTCAGGTTGGAGTGTGCTACAAGAACTGCCATATAACGCGGCACCCCCTGTGGTGATACTTACTGTAGGACACTTGGCACTATTGTGCTGCTGGTGGTCTTAACTGTGAAGGCCCCTGACTCAGACTCTCGGTTGCAAGAAATGGGCTATGGTGATGGGCAGGAGCCTAAAGAAGATACCTGGCACCCAAAAAGCAGGTACGAGCACCATCCCCAGGAAAAGCGCAGACCTGCAGACCCCAGAAGGCCCATAGCTCGGAGGTCACGCTGGCCCAAATACTAAGTGCTATCAACTCCTCCAGGGAGGTCCTGGAGACCAAAATTGACAAGGTTTCACTGGACCATGGTATCATGCGGGAAGATCACAAACGCCTGGCCAGTAAGGTAATATGCCATGAAGAGAAACTCAGAGTGATGCACCCTTTGCTGGACACCTTCCGGACACAGCTGTCTAGCCTCCTGGAAAGAGTTGAGACCCTGGATCGCAGAACAGAGGATTCTAAAGTTTCCAGCAAGAGAAACAACATCTGTGTGGTTGGGCTGCCGGAGGGAGTGGAGGGCTCCAACATTGTTGGCTACCTGGAGAAATGGATTGTGACAGAGGTGGCACACAGAGTCTGTCTCCCTTTTTCACACTGGACTGAGTGCATAGGATATCTGCTAGGCGCCCACCACCAGAGGGGCCACCCCACTCGGTGGTGGCACTCCTCCTTCTCCACAGAGACAGAGACACAATCTTAGAGAAGGTAGTAACCCATGGGAGCTTTCAAGTTGAGAATAGCAGTGCAGCGATTTTTCCCGTATTACATGCTTGCAGTAAAATGGCAATGAGCATCCTTCTTAGCAGTTAAAAAGAAACTGAGCAATGCTGGCCTTAAATATAGGCTTATGCTCCCCATGCAACTTAAAGTAATGGTTAATGATCAAGCTCTGTTCTTTGATGATCCTCTTGGTGTCTAGGGCTGGCTTGAACAGGATAAAGCAGGTACGGATGGTGCGGCATGGCATCGACCTCCACCCTCTAAATGCAGGAGATGAAGATGACTCAAGAGCCCCGGGATGGTGAGTCCGTCCAGACCGCTGGCAGCTGAGTGATGATTGGAGGCCCTGGAAACAGCAAATGTGTTCAGTACAATTATGCAACACACCCAGAGTGGAGGAACGACGGAGGCATCCCAAGATATCACAGTCTTGGACATGCTCCTGGAAGGGAACATGGGAGGCCCTGACTGACACCCCAGGTGGCAGATGATGTTTGATAGGCAATCCCTGCACAAGGCAAGCAGTTGGAATTCACTGTACAAAAATGTTCTACTTGGGTCCAGGTGGGGGGAGGCAGCTGGGTGTGTTAAGCCGTGCAGGCCCACTTTATGAGACGGGGTAACATCTGATTCCACATGGGGGAACCACCACAGGTGGGTGGTGGAAAGCAAAGCAAGTATGCTGGAGATGCACACCCCTATAATCCCTCCATAGCCGGAACTGATTTGGAGGCACAAACTGGGCCTTGAATTGTTTCACTTTTTGTTGCCTGTGCAAGAGCATATCTTATTTGCAAACAAAAATGCTTTTATTAAAAATGTGCAGAAGCCTACGTTTAAATAAAGCATATTTTAAACACAAAAATTTGTAGAAGGTAATCATAATTAAATGTTATAGGCCTACACGTGAAGTAAATAAGTGCTGACTTAAGTTAGCCTAACTGTTGGTGCCATGTTAACTGAAAATAATGCATTCAATAGCCTGTTTTTCATGTTAAATTGTTATTTTCCATCAGATGCTTTTCTCTTTTGCTTTAGATGTAACTTTCCATAAGCCTTCTGTTAGTTAGTGAGTAGGTATTTGTTTTGTATTAGACAAATGATAGTGAAGTTCTCACTGGGAGGCGAGGAGGCAACAGGAAGGATAATTAACGAAAAGAACAGTCTGGACCACAGAATGTGAACAATGTAACTTTTCAAGGACCAACGTCTAAAGATTATTGTACGAGTGTGAGAGATGGGGCATTTACCTATTCCCAGGAGTTTACTACAATCCTACGGGATAATACAGGACACGAAAAGACACTTGTTGAGATTTGGAATATTGTGTGTTTATATTAGTGCGTGCTTCTAGAGCAAATCAGGACTTCCCCTTGAGGGCTTTTCCTTGAAACTTGTTCCCTTTGAACTTCCCACACTTGCACTGGCTGGAGTCTTATCTTTGAGTTTTCCCCATTTCCCTCTTCACAGCAGATTGCTTAGCCTATTTCTTTGATGTCTGCTGATTTATAGCTGAGATTATGTTCCAGTTTATTATGCAAAGACTTTAGGCTAATGCATTGATTCTCTCATCAGACCTCTTTATTGAGTATTTGAACTGGCACCTTATTTTTACCTTTTTCCAATATGTTTCGATTAGGGACCTTCCTTTATGGAACACGCTTGTTGCATTATTTCAATATTTACTGTTATCCTGACTAAAAGTCTACTTTAACTGATATTGAATTATCAATTATTGAATAAAATAAAAATGTATTAAAACTTAAGACATTGAAAAATAAAACTCTTTAACTCATGCATAACTCTCTTTATTGACTGTTCTTTTTTTTGACAATCAAGTTTATTGATTTTTAAGGAACAAATCACAAAAAATACTGGTAGCAAAATCCAGCACATTATATGGATAGGATACAGCTGTAAGAGAGACGATAGGGACCTATAATTATTACAGAAAACACACACCGCCCTTAGGGCATTAGATTGAACCATTTACCCCAAATCTTGCCAAAAAGCTCTGGGCAGCCCGGGCCTCAAACAGGGGCTCTTCTTGAGTTCCACACCAATCCACCCCCGTCTCCATTTCCGTAGAGTAGGGGGCTTGGCCTGAGACCAAAGTGCCACTATATCACGCTTCGCCACCGCCACCGCTGTTCCGAGGAAGCGCTTATCGGCCCGAGATCCATCAAGGCCATCAAACACACCCAGGATCAGATGCAGTGGATCATGGGGAACCGTCCACCCCAGGGTCTGTGTAAGTTCCAGTTCTACTCCCGCCCAGAATGGTGCAAGGACAGGGCATTGCCAAATCATGTGATAGAAGTCCGCAGGGGCGTGGGGGCATCGCGTGCAGGTCGGGGAGGGCCGCAGACGGGCGCTGTACAGGCACGCAGGGGTGAGGTACGCTATGTGTAGGTAGTAGAGTTGGATTAGATGCAGCTTGGAAGAGGTCGTCAAGGTCTTGGGGGCCATGAGAGCATCTCTCCAATCCGCATCTTCCAGGGGGCCCAGCCAACCCTTCCAACGGCCACGTAGCAACTCTAGAGTAGCGGGGCCATTGTTCACGAGGGAGCGATAAATCCGCGAATCCCCCCTCTACCCAGATTCCCCATCATCACTTGGGCCTCGAGGGGACTAAATTCAGGGAAGGAGGTGGGGGATGGAATATGCACTCGAAGGGCGTGCCTCAGCTGTAGATATTTATAAAATTGGGAAGAATGGAGGGAATAGTGCTGCTGTATATCCGCAAAAGTTCTGATGTGGTCCCCAACCCAGACATCCCCAAGAAGCGAGATCCCAATGTGGTCCCACCGACGGAAGTCCCGGAGAGACGAAGCCTCCCGCAGCCAAACACCACACCACAAGGGCGTCTGCCTGGTAAGTTTCCCATCCCACTGCGTGTGGCGCAGGGCCGTGCGCCAAGCCAAGAGAACTGCCCGGGTGATGGGGGGGAGGACCCGCGGTATGGGAGTCCCATACAAGTAGGCTTGGAGCTGCGGGAAGTCCAGTGATCGGAGTTCCACCTGGCACGCCGGGTCGGACCAGCCGCCCGCGAACCAATCATGTAAAACGATGAGTCTTGTGGCAAGATAGTAAAGGTGAAGGTTGGTTACCCCCATGCCCCTGTCGTAGGGAGGAATGCGGCAGTGTGCCAGGGACATTCGTGATCTTCTGCCCCCCCATAAAAATCGGGTGAGGATACTGTCAAACTCACGATACCAGCTCCCCAGGAGATGGAAGGTAATATTCTGTAGAATATATAAAAAACGAGGGAGAACCATCATTTTAAAAAGGGCACTTCTGCCAAGGGGGTTAAGAGGAAGGGATTGCCATCTCTTGAGGTCTGCCTTGGCCTTGGTAACCAGGGGCGTGATATTCAGGGCTCACTCAAGCTCTGGAAGCAAGGCAACCCAAACCCCCAGATACTTGAAAGATTGCCTACGCAGGGGAATGGTCAGTTGCCAGTGAAGCAGGCACGGGACGGGTGGAGGGGAGCCAGAGTGGACTTTGCCGGGTTGAGCCGGAGGCCCGATACCCGTTCAAAGGCAGAGAGGGCGTCCAAGCACCGTGGGCCGGAGTTCTCGGGGTCCGCTAGGAAGAGGAGGACGTCGTCGCCGTAGAGGGCGACTTTGTCGACCCGAAAGGGGTCCCAGGCCCAACCTCGGATGTGGGGATCTTGACGTATGAGAGATGCCAGAGGCTCCATTGCTAACGCAAATAAGAGCGGCGAGAGCGGACACCCCTGGCGGGTGCCCCTCTGAATGGGGAATGTCTCCGAGAACACCCCATTAATTAAGACCCTCGCCTTAGGACTGGAGTATAGGACACGGATAAGACGCCGAAACAGAAGGCCGAAACCCAGCACCTCTAGCACGTCCTCCAGATAGCTCCAATCCACCGTGTCAAAAGCCTTTTCAAAGTCAATTAAAAGCAAGGCCAGATACGGGGTGAGAGAATGGCGGTGTGCAAGTGCGAGGTGCAGGTGGCGTATGCAATGCCGGGTACCTCAGGCAGGCATGAAACCGCATTGGTCTGGATGGACCAAATCGTGCAAATAGGGGCGGAGTCGTTGAGCCACGGCAGTGGCAAAGATTTTCACCTTGGTGTTGATGAGGGAAATGGGGCGGTAGTCCGCACAGGCAATGGAGGGCGGCTGTGTCTTTGGGAGGACCACAATGGTGGCCACATCTGTCTCTGGGGGAAAGGACCCCGTGTCCACCACATGTTTAAACAAATCCAATAAGTGTGGGACCAACAGGTCACGATAGGTCGCGTAGTATTCTTGGGGATAGCCGTCCGGGCCTGGCGTCTTACCGGAGTGCAGGAGCGAAATCGCCCCGTGTATCTCTTCTGGGGTGAGGGGGAGGTCCAAAGTCTCTGAGACCGTCTGAGGGAGGCGGGGCAACTGGGTCCCTGTTTCCGACAGTAAAGCCGCCAGAGAGGTTTCGGGAGGTCGGACCGCATAGAGGTCAGCGTAATAGCCCGCAAAGGCTTGGGCGATGGCTCGCGAGGTGCAGTGATGAACGCCGGTCGCATCACAGACCTCGGGGATAATGCGGTTGGCTTTAGGGTATGAGACCAGGTTGTGAAGCAATTTGCCATTTTTATCACCCCAGCCGTATACGCGCGCCACAGAGGAGCGCCATAGCATTTTGGCGGATTCCAGCGAGATCTGACAGATCTCTTCATGGAGCAGTGCAAGTTGTCGGACGGAATCAGCGTTTTCAGTATAGGCCTGGGCCGCCTCCAACTGCGCAGCGCGGGCCTCCAGCTGTACAAGGCGAGCGGCTTGCGCCTTGCGCTTCGCGTGGACCAGGCCTCTAGCCGCCCCCCGTATAGTGGCCTTGCCGGCCTCCCACAAAGTACCCGGCGAGGAGACCGATCCCGTGTTAATCAGGAAGTATTGCCGCTGTTCCTGCTCGAGGGATTCAACGAAATCTGCATCCTGTAGAAACCAAGCGTTCATCCGCCAAGTCGTACGAACGCCATCGGGAGAATTCCCAAGGCGGAGAGAGACAGGAGAGTGGTCTGAGATGCCTCGGGGTAGGATAGTAGCCCCGGACATCAATTGACAGTTGGAGGCTGGCAACAGGAGCAGGTCAATACGAGAGTGAGTATGGTGGGCCGTCAAAGTGTGAGTGTATTGTTCCTGACGTGGATTCCACACCCGCCACGCATCGCAGAGACCCAGGGCGGAGGACCAATCAGAAAGGCGCTTAGCAGAGGCAAGGCGGGACGCCGAGGGAGCACCTGTCGTGTCGCGAGAAGGTTGCATAACGGCATTGAAGTTCCCTCCGATGACCGTCAGACCCTGAGGAAAGGTGGAGACTACAAGTGTGAGACGTCGAAGGGCTGAGGGCGCTGTGGCGGGGGGATGTAGAGACACAAGAGATTAAAAGGGTGCCCCTCGATCTTGCCAGTCAAGGCCACGTAGCGGCCTTGTGTGTCCATCTCAGCCTGTGCCAGAGTGAAGGGGAGACCCTTACGAAGCAATATGGCCACCCCCCGGGAACCTCGTGTGAAGCCAGAGTGCCAGACCCTGTCGAACCCATAACAGGTGAGGAAGGTGCAGTGAGAGCCCAGAAGGTGCGTTTCCTGTAGGAAAAGGATGTCAGGCGCGTGGCGTTGGGCGCTGCGAAGATCAGCAGTTCGCTCTATGTGGTCTAGTAGGCCATTGACGTTCCACGACAGAATGTGGAGGGGTCTATGTAAGGTGGACGCCATCTGGGCAAGCAGTGTGTGTAAGGAGCAGAGCAAGCGGACCCGGGTCCCAAGGGAGGTAGCGCCCCGCGGCCGGGGTCTGGGGGTGAAAATCGTGCGGTCTGTGAAGTCTCAAGTCGTCGTCGGTGGCATGTGCGTCTAGATGGCTACCAAGGAAAACAAAGAACAGCGGCCCGTAGGCGGCCAAAAACAATAAACACTTGGGAGACAACGGTCTACCCACCCTCCCTCGCCCCCCAACACCCCCCACCCTACACTTCCAAAAATGAAGCATCTGTCGCCCTGAAAAGGAAACACCCTAAAACAGCAACACAAATGAGTCTGAGTGCTAAGCTAAAACGGTTAGCAGGACATGAACGTGGCAGAGATGGACCCCTCCATGTAATCGGATATGAGACTCGCTAACAGCTGCAAGCTTAGTAGGAACAGTTATGCAACAGGGAAATACAGTGAAGTCTGGGAGCTAGGGTAAGAAACAATGAGCAAAACTTAGTCATGGAGAAGATGGACCACTCCTACTGCATGGATATGATAACGACCTCAGCTGCAGGAGCAATTTGGGAAACAGAGTGCGGACCCCATGCCTTCGGGCCCTGAGATCAAACTCCCTCGTCGTCCCCGGTTCCACGAAGGACGGGGCTCCTCGACAAGTCAGAGTCAGATATGGCAGGGCGCAGCATCTCGGAGGGGTCCGTAATGCGGCTCAAGTCAATCAGGGAGCCAGTCGCGCTGGAAGGTGCAGACCTCTGGGATAAAGCATGGGGAGGGGGCCGAAGGGACACCGCACCCGGTGATCGGGAAGCGTCATCACGACGGTCACCTTTCTTGCGGGACCTATTACGGCGTCTCTGAGGTTTAGGCAAGGTTGGCTGAGGTTGCGTAGGGTCCCGTCGGGCAGGGGAGGAGGCCATTCGGTTCTGGAGGGGACGTTCCTTCGTGAGCCAGGTCCAGGCTGCCTGGGGGTTATCAAAGAAGAGGGCCTTGTCTTGAAAAACAACTCTGAGCTGGGCCGGAAAAAGAAGACCATAGCGAAGATCCAGGTTACGGAGCTTCTGCTTAACATCATCATAAGTTCGACGTTGGGCCTACACCTCCCTGGTGTAGTCTGGGAAGACCAAGATCCTGTTGTTCTGGAACGCCAAGGGACCCTGCGCCCTAGCCGCCTTGAGGATGGCGTCCCTGTCCTGGAAGTTGAAGACCCTCAGGATAATGGGCCGGGCGGGGGCCCCAGGCGGAGGTCGGGGAGCCAGGGAACGATGGGCACGCTCTACTGCGAACCAAGGGGAGAGGGACTCTTTGGGCATCCAGGATCGCACCCAAGTCTCCACAAATGTGTCCGCATGGCCTTGTTCAACCCCTTCGGGAAAACCTAGGAGGCGTAAGTTATTTCTCTTTGCCCTGTTTTCGCGTCCTCTGCCCGACGGTGGAGTTCCGAGGTCTGGGT
The DNA here is from genome assembly GCA_963921515.1 of Calotriton arnoldi. Classification (NCBI taxonomy): domain Eukaryota; kingdom Metazoa; phylum Chordata; class Amphibia; order Caudata; family Salamandridae; genus Calotriton; species Calotriton arnoldi. Next base: position 45,656 of record CAWUFW010003459.1, read on the forward strand.
CTGAAGACGAGCCACTTGGGTCTTAAGTTGGCTTATATCATCCTCGGTCGTGGAGATACGCGATTCCGCTTCTGTGATTCGTGCCGTGGCATTGCGCAGGTCCTGGCGAATGAGGGCCATATCCACCCTCACCTCGCCAATCTTATTTTCAACAGAGGCCTGCGATGTGCCTATCGCCTGAAGGAAAGTAGAGAGATCACTCCCAGCGGGGCAGGTGCGGTAGGCGTTCCTCCACCAGGGTCCAGATCAGTCGTGGTGTATTGATCCATTTTGGTTTGGGTGTGAGGATTGGGGACCTGCGAGGCGCGAGGCTTGCCCATCGCCACCAGGGGTGAATTCCGGCCACTGTACGGGCCAGGGGGCAGTCAGCAATCCCAGAGAGGAGGGGGGGAAGGGCCCCGACACCCAGACCGTCGATACTCAGACTCGGGCGCTCAGGTCGGCCCCCTCAGGACCCCACGAACTTCTGGGGTAAGCCAATACACATCCAAGGCCCCAGGCCCCGGTCCGATGCCACAAACCACGACGGGTGGTGCCCCCTCTCGACCCGGAAGGAGCGTCGGTGAGCCTGGTATGGAGGGCCCCGGGAAGAGGGACTGCTAGTCTGCACCACAGCGGTGGGAGGCAGGCCACCTGCAGGAGGCAGGTGCCACTCGGTGTTGGTGGCCGGTGATGGGCAATCGGTTCCACTGGGGTGCAGTCTGATCCAAGCAAATGGGCAGTGGCAGGGAGGATGTGGCACCGCGCCCCGCACCATCTGATAACGGAGACCGGGAGAGAGTTTGTAGCTGTTATGGTGGCACCAGCCAGTGGAGGGGCCATAGGGAAGAGGAAGGGGCCCGACCCCCCAAAAGGTACGCCGCCCACCGGGAGCTGGTTCCGGGCAGGGTTGGGCAAGCAGACCTCCCCTCCACGCACAGGTCGAGAGTCTCATAATGCACCCCCAGAGATGAAGTGAGGCAGAGGCTCCTCGCACCGCTGCCCGACAATGGCAGCCGGGACCACTGATACCAGAGAAGGTGTCCACAGGGGGCATGGGCCAGATCTCTCCAGTCCCGGGAGGCGGCAATGCGTTGTAAAGCAGTGAGCGGGGGCGAGGGGGGCCCTGCAGTGACCACACCACCCCTCAATCCACCAGCCGGACCCCGGCCGGCACCCCACTCACCAACGGTTTGCCGGTAGAGGACAGGCGGCCCGCCGCCACCAGGGCCAAACCCTTCCGCAGGCAGAGACGAGGCCGCAGTGCCGCCACAGCCTAGGAGAGGTCGGAGGGTCTGAAGCAGGCCGGAGCCGGAGGCCGCGCAGCAGCGGGCGTCGACAGGGCTCCCCCAGGGGCGGCAGGTCTCCGGAAGGATGCAGGGCACCGGCACGCAGTCCCCGGAATGGCAGGACACACCCCCACCTCCAGCAGACAGGGCGGAGGAGAACGGGTCCGCGGAGGAAGGAAAAGGGGCCCAGGTCCGTTACGCCGCTGCCCGACAGAGGCAGCCGAGTCCGGTGGCCCCCCTGGCCGCCGCTAGCACTCCAGGAACAGCAAGCATCCGAAGGTGACCGGCAAAGCCTCCAACGCAGCCGGGCCGCGCCCGCCCCCGCTCCACCACCGCTCTCCTCCTTGTGGAATACCGGCCTCGCACCGCAGCTTCAGCCACCGCCTCGATGTCGCCCCACTCGGCCCAGGTCACGGGCAGCTCAGGAAACAGGTGAGCACATCCGGCCCCCGGAGCGGCAAGGGAGACTCAGGGATGAAGTGTCAGGGTCTAGGTCATCAGGCCCCGAGAGAGATCGCCGAGGAGGCCGCCCTTTTAGCCATGTAAGGCCTCGGAGGGAGGGAGGTCAAATCGAGGCACTGGGGGCTCCAATCCGCCGAAAAGCGGGACCGGAGCACAGCTGAGGAAACAGGGGGCCCCTGCTGATCGTAGGACGGGTCCGATGGCAGCTGATAGCGGGCGGATACAAGGTGGATGACGGAGGGGTCCGGAGCACTCTTAGAGTGCGACCGCCATCTTGATGCCTCAGGCCACGCCGACCTTTATTGACTGTTCTAAAAGTCATTTACAATTTAATGCATTGTTGGATTGATGTAAATGATTGCTACTTCTCCTTGTCGACGAAGAAAGGGCCATACAACCAGTGGCAGGGATTGGTTAATGATTACACCTGAAGATTAAGGTATAGAAAACACCACTAAGCCACTGGCCTTGACAGGGGTGCAGGAGTTGAGGAAAATGTTGTTATACCTGCCTTGCCCAGAAGACATAGAACAGACTACCTTAGTGACCTCATAGTACCCCCCCTTGCGGGACACATTGTCACCCTTGCTTACATGCACACCTTATGACATGACACATAAATAAATATTTGTTCATAACCTGGTATGTAAGAAGAATGAGGAGAGCGACATAGAAGCTTGGAGTACTGGTCTACCTTAAATATCAAAGAATAGACATAGCGGTCCTCCAGAAAATACAAAGCCAAGTACCTATGTCAGATGCTTTCAGACCCAGACACAGCACGACTTTTAGACATAATGACCAGCGCCGGCCTAAAACAAGTGGTACTAGGACCTACTCATGGAGCTGGGCATACCTTAGATGGCATCCATCTTACCCCTTTTGAAAAAATCCAATCCAAGCCCTGAGTACCCAAATAATTACCGTCTCATCTCCAGGCTCTCTTTCCCAGCAAAGTAAGTGGAAAAAGCTATGAATACTCAACTCTCCGAGTTTATCTTGGTTAACCAATTGCTCTATGCCACACAATATGGATTCCGGAGCGGGCACAGCACGGAGTCAGTGCTGATAAAATCCTCGGAGGAAATCAGCCTGGCCATGGATACTGGGGGAAACACTGCATTGGTATTTTTGGATCTCTCTGTGGCTTTCGACACGGTCCATCATGAACCTTTGATGGACCGGCTCGCTGCAATAGAGGTGAACGGAACTGCACTAACTCTTCTGCATTCCTTTCTCACTGGCAGAAGACAGGTTGCTACTCTGGGCTCATCTGTCTCTAAGCCTTTCTCTCTTCCCTTTGGTATTCCACAGGGATCAGCGCTCAGCCCGATGCTGTTTAATATTTATGTGTCCTCTCTTGCTATTCTGATCAGGTCATTTGGCTTCGTGCTCACTTCCTATGCAGACGACACGCAGATTGTTGTCTCCCTCTCCAATCATGATTCTGACACTGGAAATAGATTTTGTAACTGTATGAGGGCGGTTAGCACCTGGAAGAACAACAACTGTTTGAAACTAAATGCGGGAAAAACAGAGGTTGTTCCGTTTGGAAATAACACCACTTTCTGGACACCCTCCTGGTGGCCTGGGGAACTAGGCTCTCCACCTATGACGGAAAGGAAAGCCCAAAACCTAGGAGTCCTCATGGACAACAAGCTCTCCTATGGAGATCAGATAAATGCAGTTACCTTCTCCACGTTTTACACCCTTACAGTGATCAAGAAAATTCTCAGATTTCTTCCTTTTGAGGCACAAAAAACATAGGTGACCTCATTAGTGATGTTGAAGCTAGATTACTGTAATGGGCTTCACCTTAATATCCAGAAACGACATTTAAAAAAATTGCAAATGCTGCAAAATGCAGCAGCCAGACTGCTTCTCGGATTACCAAGGTTCAAATCTGTTACTGCCAAAATTCAGAAGCTACATTGACGTCCGATTAGGAACCATATCACCTTTAAAGCTCTGTGTACTGCTTTTAAAGCCCTTCACAATACAGGACCTGACCATTTTGGACACAGTATCTAATGGTATTTGCCAAACAGAGTATTCTTTTTCTCAAATGCAAAAACCTTAGTGGTCCCCAAGTTCAAGAAAGTGAACTGGGGTGGAAAAAGCTTTATTTTGGGCACTGCAAAAGCTTTGAATACACTGCCTGTCTATATCAGATCGTCTCCCAGTCTTTCCATCTTTAGAAAGGAACTAAAAACCTGGTTATTCAAGTTCTAGAAACTGTCAGGGACCGTACTGCTGTTGTTTAAGAGTTAGTGTTGGGACACTCTAGGGTAGACATGCTCTATACAAATTCATTTAACATAACCCCCAACGTATGATGTTGTAGTGGGGCACAAGGGTAGCCCCGATTTCCATGGAAGTTGCCAGTGCAATTTCTACAAGAACCCATTTTCTTGGATCTACTGGGGGACATTATACAGGAGTACTTTCAGGTCAGTTGTCACACCGCCACCACTGTGGCCACTGAATTGGAGACCTTTATGGTAGTGGTGTGGAGACATTGTGTGGAAACAGAGATTACACACTGCCGTACCAGATAGGGAAGCCCTTCGAGAAACCAGGGACATACATGCACATTTCTTGGCATGCCTGCATGCACTCACACACCACAAGTGTCTCACATGGAACCACACAGAGGAAAACAGGGCAGACAGGCTACTCGCCTGCCTGGTACGATCTGAAAGCTGGACAACACCCATTACCCAGAACTTGAGCTGAGGTGTCGGTATAAACACTGCTAGACATACCCAAGGAATTTGCACAGAGAGGCTGTACCGACAAAAGGGCCAAATGATGGAGGAGGGGATTGTGGCATTTCTGAACAGGGCGGTGGTACCACACATACCGGCTGATGTGAGGGAGGCACTGGGAGGGCAGATAACTGCTGCTGAAATCATAATGGCCATCAAAGACATGGCGTGGAACAAAACCCTGGGAACTGATTGACTCCATGCAGCGTTGTATAAAAAATATGCAATAGTAATCACACCTCATTTGGAGGAACACTTTAAAGAAACAATAGATAGGGGAGTACTACCTGCCACCATTAGGGAGGCACTCACTGTCCCATTCTGAAGCCAGAGAAGGAGACAATGGAAACGTCATCCAACAGAACCCTCTTTACAATTAACCTAGAATATAAGATCATCAGTAAGATACTGGTGGAGCGCTTGCACCTGTCGATGTTAATACACTCTGACCAGAATGGCTTCATACCCCGGTGTAGCACTTTCTTGAATATTAGGCAACTTTTTAGGATCATTGAGGGGACAGCCAAAGAGGGGTACACAGAAACAGTAATTTTATCTACTGAACTGCAAAAAGAGTTTGATACAGTACAATGGAATTATCTATAGGTGGTGATGTGTGGCATGGCCCTGGGAGAGGGTAGATTAAATGGGTTGCACTTCTATATGCGGATACGAGTGCAACAGCCTGGACAGGCTCCTGCATTTCCAGGGCATTTCCAATATATTTGTGCTGGCAGTTGAACCCTTCACCAGCATAGTAGGGTCAGAGGGCCGAGGGGCTGGCATTCCACTGCAGGACAGAGAACACATTGTTTCATTGTACACAGACGATGAACTTCTGCATCTGCACAATGCGGAGGCAGGCTTAGCACTCAGTGTACAGTTCCTTAGCGACCTGGTTAGATTCTCTGGACTATGCATCAACTGGTCTAAAACCTGCACCTTCTCAATCTCCCTGGGACTGCAGCAGGCTCCTGCGGTGGTGTCACAGTTTAGCATTAAATTGGAACCTCTAACCTTTCGATCCCTTGTGGTGAAGGTCTGCCACAGTAACAAAAATCTCTGGAAGGGAACCTAGAAGGAACCCTCCAAGCCCTGACGGTTAATATTGAATTCTGACACTCCCTCCTTGACTAGCACTGTTTAAAATAGTGATGCCACCAGGAATACTATACTACTTCCCAAACCTCCTGGTTTGGATCCCTCAGTCCTGGTTTAGGGCACTCGACACACTACTGAGGTGCTTTTAATGGGGCGGCGTGCAACAAAGAGTATCGCTGAGTGTACTGCATTGTCCGACCTTGCCGGTGGCCTTGGTGCCCCTGATTATGAAATGTACTACCAAGTGGTACAACTACAAAGGGTAGCCAAAAGGTTAGACAGCCACGGACTAGCAGACCTGGGTGACATGAGTGAGAGGGATTGGGAGGGAACCTTGGTCGCATTGTAGATGGGTGCCAAACTGCAGGAGGGCTGGCCCCAAGACCGCTTAATATCACACTGCGCTGTTGGAGGAGAGTTCCTCTCAAGACTGCTCATCGCCTGCTCTATGCACTGGCACTTCCATCGGTGTGCAGCCCCAGTGCAAGGGAGGTATTTTACAACTAGGTGACTGGAGACATAGACAGAGGCTGGGATCCAGACAGTGAGCAATACTTATCAAGAGCATGGTCAGTGAAGACAGCCTACCAGATTCACAATTACTTCTATACGCCACCCTCCGACTCTCCCTGGGCACCCTATGGGTAGAGTCACCACGAAACCTTGCAAATAATACTTATGTTTAGGGGAGGATGAAAAGTCATATCCTGGCTGTATAGGTCCCTGCAATCTATGGCTCTGTTGCTCTGACGAGGCTGAGAACCTACTGAGAGGGTGCATTTGGGAGTGACCTAAGGGATAAAGAATAGGCCACAGCACTGGAGCACTCCTGGCAGGTTTAAATTCAAGCAGGTCAATTACCTACATACCACATACCTTACACCTCATAGATTAAACATCATCACTGACACTGATGACAAACGCTGCCCATATATACTTTGAGGGTTGTGGAATTTCTACATATGATGTGGACCTGCCCGATGATTATGACTTTCTTGCAGTAGGTTACTTTGAGATTGGAAAGCGTGGTTGGTAGGATGTACCTCCACAAAATTGAGACATGTTTATTAGGTCTTTACCCACATCCAAAGCATCGGAGAGTAGGCTCCAGTTCTCTTGCCCTAGCACTGGTGCTCACTTAGCTAGCTATAGTGATGCACTGGAGATCCCCAGAGGGTCCACCCCAGTGCAGATGGAAGGTAAAAGTGGAAGTTGGTGCGTTCAGAGAGTACTGCCACTACACAAAGAGAAATGGCTGGGACAATGCAAGTACCCTAATACAGACATCCGGGATAACTTTGTCACCTTGCTTACGGAAACCCCTGAATAAAACAGAATTTTTGGAGGGCCAGTTGTGTGCCATGCGAGTGGAGGGATGGGCCCTGATAGCACTGTTTCCTTGGAACACCAGCGATTTGAACGCTACTCGACTGAGCAGGGGTTGATGCGCACATACTACAGAACACGTGGATGTAAGTTTCATGTTAGAGGATGAGCCGGGCGAGAGTTGTACTTTCTTTCTTTTGTTTTAAATTCGCATGAGACACTCTTCTTGTGTAGCCTTTATATGGGCAGAACTTATGTATAACTAGCTCCTCTGGTTGTATGACACCATATTGTCTGAAGTAGGCAATTGAAGGAAAGGCCAAACTACAGCCTGGACTAGTGCATGCCCAAAGGGGGTAATGGTTGAATAATTACTAATTGTGAATTTCTGTATTTGTTGTATGGCTAAAAGGTTCATAAAATCAATAAATACACTCTGAAAAAATGTATTATTTCGTTCAATACGACCCTTAGCTCTGAGGCACTAAAAAGCTGCCTTAAGTTGTTTAACTGACATCTCCTCCAGGAACTCCTTCATAGTCCTTAATGTCAGTTGATTTTACTTACCTGTAACAATTTATGATTCACCCCACCCAGCTCACCTTTAACTTGACAATAAGCCAAAGCATATTCAGGAGTCTCACTCTTACCAGGCCACCGTTTGCACATCCAGCCTTTCACCAAACATAACATACAATCCTGGATTTTACTCCTACCTTGCTCTTCCGCAGTGAATCATTTCTGCAATAATGCAATTATGGCATTGCCACACTCTTCCACCTTCTCCTCAAGCTGTCCATGGGTAACCTAGAGAGGCAGCCAAACAATACATTCTTTGGTCCAGGCAAGTACTCAGTGCGAAATGTGTACTATTAGTTGGGATGGATTGTAGTCCACCACAAGTAATAATGGCACTATTCTTGTTAGATTCAGTAAAGGTTTCAGTAATTTAAACCTGAGCTCAAGTCCTGGTGGCTATGGCACAGAGCAGACAGGAATGGAAGTTATTCCACATTTTAATCATGTATTGTACATCAATATTAGTTGCTTCACAATTGAATTCACATATGTGTATTAACATGAAATTATTGCTATTGAACCAAAATTGTTATGATGTGTTTTTACGTGTTTTCTAGCTTAGACTAAATTAGGCCTCTGTTAGGCCTCGATTGCATCTTTATAAAATGGCTGCTATATCATGATGTTCATTGCATATTTAAACATTCTCATATGACACCACACGCAGCAAGATGTGAACTGTTTATTTTGCAGGACATTATGTTCTCGAAGAACTCACTGGACAAAGTCTTTTTGCTACTTTCCAAAGCTCTTCCTGTGCATGCTGTATTGCATTAATTCAAGAATGTTTTTCTGTTGTTTATGTAACTAGTTTGTTCTGACACCTCCGGTTGATATTAGGTCAGAAAGGACGGATCAATATTCATGTAGTGGGTTAGTGCTTAAATTGTAGAGTTATATGATATTTTAAAAGATTTTGATGTGATTTGTTGGATTTATATAACTTTTGCTCACTCCATGCTGACTTTGCAGTTTTCATCATTTTCTATGCAGATATTTGCTATATAAACCATCAAATTTGGGGGTGAGCAAGAGACTTTTGAGAGTCTAGTTGAGATGTTGTCTGGTTTTCTAATGACTGCTGCACATTTAAGATTTAGGGCTTGATGTAGAGTTGGTTTGAAGGGCTACTCCTTCACACAAACGTGACGGATATCCCGTCCCCAGTATTGCATACGTATTATATCTAATGGCACTTCTAACATGGCAGACGGGATATCGGTCATTTTTGCCACGGAGTAACCCGTCCCGTCAGCTATAAATCAGGCCCTTAGCCTATTTTTCCTGATTTTTCTTGTTAATTGCATGACTCCTGTAACTGATGGCCTTTGTGGCAATTGAGTTCTGTAACCTTTAATTGATTTAAAAAAGAATTTCTACTGCATTTGCATTTTTCTGTTTCCTGCTTTGCACTTTAAATTTTAATAAGCCTTCATTTTTTTTCTGATTTCTGACCTTGAACTTCATTTTTGAGGTGGTCCTTTCTTTGACTGTAATTTAATGCTGTTTTGAATCTTGTCTCTAGAACATACTACCTCATACACTTTGAGAATAACACCATCCCAAATCCCCACAAATTGGGTGCGCCACTGACATACAGATAATCTTGGTGACAATGCGGCCACACAGGCTTAACTTAGGCAAATGTGTACAGCATTTAAAAGTACCAAAACAGTAAAAAAAGTCGAAAACAAAACACAAGAAAAATCCTGTTTCAATTTATAAAAATACAGAATGTTTCACGGAACATAGCGACACCTAAACAACAAAAATCCAATAAAGGTAACCAGAGATTTGAATTTTGTAAGTTTAAAACAAAAATTGCACCAAAAAGCGCAAAGTGCCACCTCAGGCAACTTATCGCGCTAGAAGGGCAAGTTTTAAGGCTGGCAATAAAGGAGTGCTCATCAGATACAGAGATCAATATTGTCCCAGACAGAGGTTTTACCTTCTGACTCAGTCTCTGAAGTGGAAGTCAAAAATCCTCAGCAGGGCAAGGCAGCAGGTAGTGGTCGAGATTGGTTTCATGAGGCCAGATAGCCATCAGCCGAAGTCCTGGTGAAGCAGTTGACTTGGGTGGGAAAGCTCAGAGAAGGAGAAATTAAAAATTCACACCCAACGAAAGGTCCCTCAGCAGCCGGATACTTTTGGCACCTTTGCCCGGTGAAGACTTCTACCATCGGACTTAGTTACGCTTTTGAGTTTGTATCCGTCCAGCAAGACAGGGCTGCAAGCTGTCACAGAACAGGACTCTATGAGGCAAGATACCTTCTCCACGACGTCCCGCTGAAACCGAATTGCTACTGTGGAAGTTCAGAGCAGGAGCAACCTGAATCTTTGGTCCAAGGCAATGCACCTTCGCCAGATTGACTTGGCAGGTTTATCAGTTCTCCAGACAAAAAGTCTTGAAAACGTTTCTGAGTCCCAGGTTTGAGGGTTAGGCAGGAGGGGCACGCTCTGACACCAGCCAAGGGTTCCAGGAGCTTAGGAACAGGACTTGGGGGTCAGGATTCCCTCTGCAAGACCACCAGCAGGGTCCAGGACAGGTCAGCTGGGCTCTTTCAGGAAAGTAAGCTTCTTGCAGTAGTAGGAAAGGAAAATAGTAGGAGTTAATATTAACAATAAATAATTTTATCTCTGCCTAGGAACCAGATAGAAAGTTAATTCTTGGAATATTTATTACAAATCCAATTCCTTAGTAAAATTGGTTGTCTAACAAATATTTTATAAAAGGTACGTTTAAAATGTCATCTTTTATCTGCCTAAAGCCTCTAAATGTCCATTTGCATGAGCTTTCAACTGTAACCTAAGAGCTGAATAAATTGTGAATTGGCTCCCTGAGCTGATACGAAGGACTTGGGTGTGGGGAGGTGCCCTGTCCCCCTGACAAGATGACCACATGGACAGTTTTTAGGAATTTATCTTCAAAGGGGCATGCCCTTCAGAAGCAGAAGCAGTCACACTTGAGCCTGTCCCATCTGTCTATTGTCCTCCTAGCCAGCCAGGCTCCAATGCCAGTGGGAGGGGAGCTGCCCCCAGAAATGGATTTGTGTGACCACAGGGGAGGGTTTGCTCATTTTTCTGGCCATACCTCTTGGGTGGGCACGGGAGCTCTGCACAAGGGAGGAAAGGTTCTGCCAGCCTGATTTTAGGCAGAGTGGGACACTGTAGGATTATTTACAGTAGTGCACACAGGAACTATCGCAAAAGTGGGTAGGTTTACCCCTGTTAACTTTTTCATTATTGGTTAAGGAGGGGCCAGGAGTCACCACCACCCACAGGAATAAATGTGGCACCCCTGCACCCCTGGGCACAGTCTCCAGAACAGTATTGGATCTATGGAAGACCGAAGAAGGACTGCACTAACTTGAACAAACCTTTATGGTTTTGGATTAGAATTTTAGGGCCATTGTTTTTGCCATGGCTGATTTTTGTTTCCATTCAGCTCTGCCTGGAAAATGTTAAGTCCATTCACCACAGGGCCACTGCTACATTATTTTGGACATATTTTCAGTCACATATCTTTCCTGTTCAACATCATTATTGTAAACCATTGGGTTCGCAAACATGAAAAATGCAAATATTTTCCCGATGCACAAGAAGAAAACTCCCTGAACGTAAGTGATGTTCCATATGACAATCCATGACCAAACACGGGATGGGAGAAACTGCAAAGATTTTTCCAAGTCAAATGTGCACATGGTTGTGAAAATTACAGGTATAACCCTAGATACGCTTGGGCAGTCGTCTATGTGAACATTGTATGTTTGTTGGCTGGAATTGAGAGTATGCTGATAGACTGACCTTAGTCTTTCCTGTGGAGATTTCAAGAGACAGAACTAACTCGGTTTGCACTCTCTTGATCATCTGAGTCATCTAATTTTCAATATTTAAATGTAAAGATATTAAAAAAGACTTAAAAGATTAAAAGCTGCCATAATATCTAGAAGGCGAGTACAATGTAATCACTGACCCACTCCTATTAGAAGCCAAGTTGATTGTGTAATTTCTGCATCATGATTGCAGCATGTCCTAAAAGTTATATTATGTTTTACATTTTTCTTTTGGCAGGCATACTAAATTAAATTTGAAGAGTCAAGAAGACTGGAAACTGTCTGAGAGATGGCAAGGGTTCAAATAAGGGTTGATCCACTTCAGCAGGACCCCATTTCTAGGCATGTGGAACAAAACATTCATGAAAATCTGTATTGACAATCAGCAAAACACCCAATGGCAGGTGTTTATTAGCCTCCAGGGGTTCATTCAGACCAAACTGTTAACTGTGGAAGAAAAAACACATTCAGCTGTAAATAGCATTTCTATTGGGTGTTTGTAATCGTTTTGTGCCTGATTAATGCTGAGTTGCAAAGAAAATTAGATTAGAAAACCGGATTTGTGCTCATTTTACATGTGCTAATGTTGTTATTTTTTATTTACCTTTTGTTCTGGCAGCCACTGCCAAGAAGAAAAAAAAATCAAGGATTTACCATGAGTCTCATGAACATCAAAGAATAGCTCAGTGCTTTAGTTACTGTGAGTTGCATGGTGATGATATCATCTAAAGATGACTTGTTTGTTAAAACTATTCAGGATTGCATTATGGTGCAACGGCAGGTGAACAGGGTCTTCCATGAGATTTGTATTCGAGATCGAAGTGGGCGGGAACCATTGGCATTGGCGTTCCAAAGCTTTTTTGTTTTGTAAACGCATATCCCATACTTTTAATTAAGAAATGTCCTTCCCTGAATGGTTATCTGGGCTCTCTTCTGTCCCAGGCTATGGCAGAATGAGGGATATATTGTACTATTAGCCACACTACAGAATCGACAGTTAAAGGAAGGAAACCTTTTCCTCCCCTCCTGCCCATTGCTCCTCTGTCCTGAATGAGGTGTCAATTCGCCAACTAAGGTGATTACCAACTTGTGGAGAAAATGTATAATTGCAATCTATGTACCATATCAACCCTGGATGAATGCATGCCTTATGTGGTTTGACGTAGAAGTAAAGATAGAACCATTGAAACTGCATAGAAGTGGGCTTGTCTGTCCATTTACACCCTCTAAACATTCTATCTTGTTCGCCTAAGCATGTGAATGAGTCCATAAGCAGCAAACTGGTAGGATGATGTTAGAGCAGCAATTCTCTACCTACTCCTGAGGTCTAACACCAACTGGTGCTGGTTGAGCATCAGGGCACAAGATGGGTGTGGATGTGGGTGGACAGAGTCCCTCTACTATTCATTTTAGAGAGGGGACTCGGCTCCCCCTACCCAAGGCTGAGAGGTGCCTTCCTGTACCTCAGTACTCCAGCTGCTTACAATTACAAACACTGTGGGCCCGATTCACAAAGGTAAACTTAGACGTTTGGTCTAAGTTTATGACTTTGGGAATTCACAAAAGGCATTTACGAGTACCATCTTTATGTCTGCACTCAGGGCAGAGATCCACCCGAGTGCGGGCATAAAGATAGTACTCGTAAATGCCCTTTGTGAATTCCCAAAGACATAAACTTAGACATTTGGCCTAAGTTTAGACCAAATGTCTAAGTTTACCTTTGTGAATGGGGCCCTGAGAGTGTAACCTGGCCTCAGGGTGTTCTAAGGCCTCCTTCTCGCTGGTAGCACCCCCTTTATTTGGTGAGGGCGGCTCAGTGAGGGTTATCTTTGAATGTCTAACCTGAGCAATAACAAGTTAATTCACTCTATTAGCCCTTCTATCGCCTAGACAATTGCAAATGTGCAGTGCTGTAGTGGGTTGAAGCTGGTCAAAGAAAACTAGCAGAAAGTAATCATACATGATCTCAATCTTCAACTGTTTAAAAATAAAATACACCACGCACATTTGGGTTACTCTTTTAACACAGTTAATTCATAGTTTACAATTAATCCAGAGCTCCACACATTTATTTAAGAATAGTGTCCCTCTTGAAGACATTTCTGAGCTTAAATAATTACAGAAATATTGAAAAAATGCGTTTTATTTATAAAGAGTAAAACTGACTAAAACGTTCTTTTCACATTTTTGCAAGATTATTTTACCTTGTTGCTTTTTTGTAAAATAGGATGGTTTCACAAGATAAGTGAGGAATACTTTAACAGCGTAAAAATTACATATTGTGACGTCACTTCCTGTGACATCAATGTGATTTACGTATGCTAGTTTGTCCCCCTATTATTTTTCTTAGGGCTTGTGCCCTGGTGAACGGTATCCTAAGGACATGCCATTCAAAGGCACTGGAACCAATAATATCTTTATTTCTGATGGGAGAATCTTGTATGCAGCTAATTTGCACTACTCACATGCTCCAATATTCATGGGGCCACGATTAAGTAAGCTCTGTAATTTGTGAGTTATGCTGCGTTTGTTAAAATAACTTTCCTAACACTGGCCTAACCATCTTAGCAACCAAACTGTGCGATGCTCCCCTCTTTGTCCACTCAAAATTCTATATATGCATCCAAATGTAGAAAACATATTGACAAGGACTGCACAGAAAATGCACAAGATGCAAAAGGAAGGGAACAGAGTTTGACAAATAGAACACAAAGCAATACAGTAAGAGGGAAAGGGTGAAAAGTAACAGAAATTACGAAACAACCAACGAAAAGGAGATAAAAGAATTGAGATCACAAATAATGACAAATGCAGAAAAATAAATACGCTTAGTATGCTTTAATCTTATGTGTAAATCAGCAATTTTTTGGCTGAAATCTTTGTGAGATAGCTCAGCGAAGTCATAAACTGACTGCAGAAAGCCATGTGAATAGCCAGAAGGTCTCGTTCCAGTCGGAAAACTCAGTAGGTAAATGCACATACTGAAGAGATTCGCATGTATCCTGCAAGCCACAGATTTTGATCCTAATGAGAAAGCTCAGTGGTTTAATGCACGTACTGAAGAGATTTTTGTATAACATATCAGTCACATGTTCCAAACACAGTGTGATATGTGTGTGGGTCAATGCACCACCTGCAAAGATCTCTCTGCATCTTATATGTAATATGATCCAATCAAAGTACAATAGCTCCCTCCCAGACTGTGTGGAACATGCTTAACCAGTGAAATCAAGTTCTCATATTCTGCAGATGTGTTTAACATGACATCAATCCATGCTTTAGAAATCTATTGAAAAAATGTTTACATATTTTTTAAGAATGTATATGAGCCAAAATTGTTTTTCACAGTAATTTATAAATGAACCTATAGGTGAAAGGCTAGCAAAATAGTTAAAGAATATTTCCTCTCTTTAGACATACCCCTAACCAGATCCCTGTCATTGTCCTCGATATGACAGCTCGTGCGCTGTTTTTCTACACTTCGACCACTAACCATACACCATATTGTGAGTTGGAAAAGCATGCGATTTTCCATTTGTCCACTATTTGTGCCTGTTAGGAATCCTGATCACGCTAATGTGCGTGATTGTAGATAATACGGGTTTGTGTCAAATCCTCGGGCTCTTTGCACTGCTGTGATCACCCTGTTAGTCTTACCTTCAATAACTTAACGCGGTTTTGGCACCACGCGATGAAGTGGCATTTGGTGCTTCGTTCGTGTCAGCTTTGGGCTCAAAAATTGTTTGCACACAAAAACGGGATTGTGGCTGCCATTTGTGGCAGGTTATAGCACCAAGCACTGCTTTTAGTTTTGAGAGCCCCATAATAATGTTTAGTAAATCTGGGCCCTAGGGTTCTCTCCCTGGGCGAATCACAGCATGTTTGGTTCATGAAGGCGGTCGTGCAAAGTCGGTGTCAAACATTTTGCTCGGAGCTCATTTTGGCCCTTGTTTCTTATTTAAATCATCCCATATAGGGTAAGGGAAGAGTTCAGGTGGTGATACTGAGAGCCTTTCTGCTCTGCACCATCCATGCTACTTTGTGCTTGGAAAGAGTATGTCACTTCTTTTGACAGGTGGTACTGAGGGCTTTAGATGTAATTGCTAATGTACTTTCTACTGAGACATAGGCTGAGCAGAAACTTCGTGGCACAGAGAATCAGGATTAGTGAATGATGAAACAACTTGAAAGGATTTTTAGATCTTTTTGATGCTTGGATGGTTTTGCCCAAATTGGCTTTCTTTGCAACTTTTATGTGTTTGTGCTCAATGGTCGAAGTGGGGAAAAAAAGTAGGGGAGCTGTGGGCGGAGAAATAGAGGGTGGGAATAACCCGAGGAATGGGTCAGTGGGCGGAGTCAGAGGAGTGGCCACAAAAAGCAAAACATCCCAATTTTTAGTATTTGTTTGGCATTTTATTGACCAGTTCTGGCTTATTACATTATTTAATTCAACCAATGGATGCACGTGTTTATTTAAGGTTTATTATGAGTTATTGACATTAAAATACATTCACAAAGTGGGATACATTTTCAATCACGGAGAATCCGAAATACTTTTAAAAGTGGAATCACAAGCCAGTTGTCTCCGAGCCATGCAGTTTCTGTTATCAGCACTTCTCCTTTTTTCCACAAGAGCAGTTTAAACATGAATGGCAAAATATCCTAGTTTGCAAATGTTTTCCACATAATAATGGCTCTGCCATATTTGCCACATAATACATCATCTGCTGCATAATCTGACGATTTGAACAAAAAAATCATTTGTAGCTCAAACGGATCAAAAGTTACAAAAAAATGTGACTTGTGTTGCTGCGAAGTGGAGGGCCCTTAGAAAAGGCTGACTAGTCATCTTTCTCACTGCTGCATTTGTATTTTACATTGGTACTAATGATGCAAAATCTTTGCAGAGACTGTTAGTATGCACACACATATCATAATAATAAAGTATCAGAAAATGTACAGTAATTCCACTGCAGCCTTCTTTTTGATGCATAATTTAGTCAACGCTGCGACATAATTTTGTCCTCCATTGCTGAATAATTCCAGTGGCCCCAAAACAGGCAGCACACGTTAAAAGTGCTTGTGCATGAAGCAGAGAGACCGTGAAGTTTGCAAACTTAGTTTGGAGTATGTGCAAATCTTGCATTGCTGATCCCTGGTGAGTTGCACTACTACTGCTGAAACAAGGCCAATGGAGGTACCAATGAGTGAGGCGGACTGGCCTCAAGGGTCCTGTGATATCAATGACAGAGTCACTGTTCCTCTAGGATGTGCTGCTTCATAGGCCTGCCCGCAAGACTGGAGGTAAACTTCAGTATGGATTGTGGTGGACAGGCCTTCAAGGTTAACCCACACTTGCCACCACTAGGGTCCACCTGCTGGTGCTAAGACACCAGGGCTTCTAAGGTCACACGGGGCCTTCTAAGGTATAGCATGGGAATGTGCTCCCTCAGGAGAGTGGTCTGGCGGACTGGTCATGAAGGCTGAACCTGGTTCTTCAGTTCCAAATTCGGAAGCTCTGGCCATAGTACCACATCCTATCTCCAACTGAACATCATACTGCCCCACTGAGAGAAACTCACATTGCCTTCAGCTACAACCCAATTGTAGCCCCCTATAAACACCTGGATGTGACTCAATTCAAAATATTTACTAGACAAGTGTAATATACTGCCACGAAAAACATGCTGGAAAAAGCAAACACTCATAAGGAATGCAAGATTAAGTAAAGCATGTGAAATGTAAGCAGGAACAACATGGTTACTTTAAACCTTTTACACTCATTATTCAGAATTCAATGAGTGTTTTTGCCTGCAAAGTTAAGGACATGACTCTAGAGCCCGCAAGGGACCCGTTTCAATGTCCATTGCTTATATCCTTACAAAGCATAAGCAGTATGGTTTAATAAGACCACATCCCTGAACACAAAGCTGCGGTACACAATTTATAAACTAAAATAAGGAAAACAGCTCATAAGTATCACATTAAACGTTTTCCACTTCACGCATCAACCAGGTGTTGCAGTACCTCCAGGAATGGTGGGCGCACTTCCCCACCCAGGGAAAACAATGCTGTTCAAAGAAAAAAGAGAGAATGAAAGTAGCGCTTCACTGGCAAACTTTGTAAAGTGGCACTAACTGGTTGGGTGTGAATAAAACTAATCTGGCCACTTTAGGACCACTCTGTCTTGCTTCATTTAGTCAATTTTATTCTTATTTTGAACCTTTTTTCTCTCCGTCCCTAGGCTGCACTTTGAAATAGAAAAATGTCAGAAAAAGACGACATTTCCAGCAAAAGCGTTTCTTTCTCTTTTTGGATCCATTTAACAGGGGAACAAATGAAGGAAAGGAGAGGAAAGACAGGGTAAGAGCCGTTTCTTGAAGTCACGGTTTGCAGCAAGTGAGGAGGAGCGAGACAGAGACAGAAAGAGAGGGAATAAGTGAAAGAAAGAGAGGGGCGCAGCTGCCAGCAGCAGAGCAGGAGAAGTGGCCTCTGTCCTTGTCTTCACTGGGCAAGAAGGAAAAAGACAGAGTCCTTTTCCTTCTCTACCCACCCGCCCGTTCCCTAACAGCCATGAATGGCCGAGCCTTATCTCTAGGCCTTGGCTAGTTCTGCCGTCCTGGGACACATTTTTTAAATATAAAAGTAGGGTAAAAGATTCTATTAAATTAAAGAAGTAGGGGCCAGTGGTGGCTGGCACATGTAAGAGTGGTGGGGCGGACAAAGAGGTGTGGGGGGGAGTCGACAGACAACGGGTTAGTTAAAATTAAATAAACAAATTAATAAAACCACGCAAGATAAGTGGTTTTATTTTTATTTTTTTATTTAATTTTAACTAACCCGTCCTCTGTTGACTCCCGCCCCCGCCTCACCACCCCAACACCCCCACCGCTCTTACCTGTGCCGGCCGCCACTGGTAGGGGCACACTGTGCACTGCCGCTTCCGCCCACTTTGACCACTGTTTGTGCTATGCGCTCCAGTACGTGTGCACACACATACGCACAATCGCTATCTAGGCCTCAGTTCAGACAGTCCGCTCAAACTGCTGGTGCTGATTAATAAAAGACAATTAAACCTGGGTGGGTGGACACTAAAGGCTTCTGTATCCTGTTTTAATTAACTTTGTAATAAATCCAGGTTATAGGCCTGTGGCTGCCCAACCCAAAAGCATTTGAATACTCTGAAGTAAATTGCAACATCTGCACAGAAGCCTTCTTTGTCTGTGTTATGTCATGGGACAATAAATCCAGACTTTAGGCCACAGGTCAACGCCTACTCACCAAAATATAATGCAAGTAAATGAAGTGTAGAAGAGATTCAAAATGATAAAGGAAGGCACTCATGCTTGTTACAGACTATCTCCTCCTAAAACCTTCTTTCATAAAACTGCTGTAAAAGGTATTTGCATCAAGCACCACTTTAACCAAGGAAATAAAAAAGAGCCAGTTAAAAATGTTTTGTGATCCACTCCCAGAAATTGAAGTATTTACTCACCCCTCTATATGGAAGGAGAGAGGTGCAATTCAGCTAATTATACCTTTGCACACCTAGGGTAAAATTCTTGAAAACCCTGTAGCCTCTTGAAACCTGGCTACAGGAAATTCACATATTACACAAAGAGCTAATTGGCTTCAGGAGAAACAGTCAACAACAGATTAATGTCTCATACTGCATTTATTAGCAAAAATATGTTCTTAGGAAAATTGGTGTATGTTGCTTACATCAATCCGTCCATAGTTTTGATCTTGTGAATAAAAAAAAGAATTATGGTTAATATGTAAGCCTGGGGTGCAACAGTCAATAATTACATTCACCATTAAACTGCATAAGGACTCACGGGCGCAGATAAATTTTTTTTGAGAATGTAGCCTTGTCAGTTAAGGGCACAGAAGAACAATGATACAAATTCTATCATAAAAGCAAAAGGAAAGCTAAGTTACTTTTGACCCTGACAAATGATGTATGACTGTATAGGTGAAAGAATAACACTAGTATTCAGCATCATCATCGAAATAATTTATTCGACTCTATCGAGCAATAAAAGTTAGCATAAAATCAAATACATTCCAATACACAATAATAAATAAATCTTAAAAAGTATTTAAAATACATACACATAAAAGCAGCAATGATAGGGTAATTATCTAATATTTACTTCGAATCCTCAATGCACTTAAAATATAAATCAGGAAAGCATGTATGATATCTATGCTTCCCAGGAAAAATAATTAAGCCAGGGCCAACTCGTGAGATCTAGTCTCAATGCTAGTAGAGATGGGCAGAGGAATTGCCTTCTCTGCAGAATATAAAGAGTGCAGAATAGGGTAAAGTGCTTGGTGCTT
Source organism: Calotriton arnoldi (assembly GCA_963921515.1). Classification (NCBI taxonomy): domain Eukaryota; kingdom Metazoa; phylum Chordata; class Amphibia; order Caudata; family Salamandridae; genus Calotriton; species Calotriton arnoldi. Next base: position 65,336 of record CAWUFW010003459.1, read on the forward strand.
TGGTGTGAGGAGCCATCACACGTACAAGGAGGGAGTGAGGGGAAAAAAGCTGCTAGGAAATGTTTTATTTCGAGACGAAACTTGGTCAGCAAGAATTTTTGTCTCTCATTTAAAATTATCTGCAAATAAAGTGAGTTCTGTGCTTATAGTTGTTTGGAGAACTCTGCCTACCCCAGCAGACAGATCACCATTAGGATCAACTGAGCGTGCTGGGAAAAGAGCTCTTTAATTCTGCCAGGTGAGATATTAGTAAGGGTGTCTGGATTGGACAAGTATTCTGGAGCACCCATCCTAGCTAAGCTTGATTTAATTAATCTGAGCCATAGGATAGCTAGACAATTAACCAGATTCATACAATCTGTCAATATCGCTCTGTAGAAGTGGGCCGTTGGGTTTTTCCAAATTCTAAACCAGAGTAACAAAGGCTGTAATTATATGTGTTCATCTAATATGACCAATCCAACTTCTTTGTGACAGAAGGATAAAGAGGTAGTTTGGGGCACTGCCAGCAATCTTCTTATGAGTATTTGTTGAGAAATGCAATTAATATAGCCCCATACTCCAGCACCAAAAGAAGCTGACAAGCATTTGTTTTTTAAAACACTATAGCATTTCTTTAGCTGGCTTATGACCCAATCGGTTAGAAAATCTAAAAACAGCATCAGTCGCTCTTTGGAATTGCATAGCTCTAACAATCAGTAAAAACATCCACTTAAAATCTACATCAAATGGCACTCCCAGATTTGTAAAATTGGGAGTTTTCCAAATTTCTTCTCCTCTAAGCAAACATTTTTTGCTTTTGGCTATTTGTGAGCCAGATTTTATTACAAACGATTTTGTACAATTAATCATGAGTCCTAAGTTGTCCATAAATCTGTTAAATGCGCTGAGCAGGGATCTCGCAATAAGAACAGCGTCTTGTACGTATAATAGCACAGGAATTTGATGAGAGTTAGCCCTCGGGATGTCTTTCCCAGCTTTACCAAGCCCATTGGTATAGAGTGAAAAGAGAAATGGTGCCAATGCGCATTCTTGTCTAACCCCGACTATGGAAGGGAACTCTTCTGTTAGATCCCCGTTCCTGCTATTGTGAACTCTATCTGAGGTATGCTCATGAAGCCTACTAAGCAGGGTAATAATTGCACTATTGATCCCTAAATTTGACATTATTGTCCATAGTTTTGGGTGATCCACTGTTTCAAAGGCACATGTTAAGTCCATAAAGGTCAGGTGGACGTAGCCTTTTTTTGCCTTTGTATATTTTTGGACTATGAGAGATGGGTTTAAGGACTGCTCTACAGTTTCTAAGCCAGGGCGAAACCCAAATTGGAAATACAAGAGCCCTTGAGTCTCAAATGCCCAGAGTTCCAGTTTTGCCAGGAAAACACTGCCCAGGATCTTTACCGTGCTATCTAGCAAGGAAACCGGGTGGTAGCAATGGGGTTGGCGCTTGTCCCACTTTTTAAAGATGGGGCCGATGATAGGCTCCTGCCAACTGTTGACTGGCGGGCCCACAATTGCACATCTTATACCATTGGTTATTAATGGGGCCAAAACTGCAGGTGGGATTTGAAAAGATCTGATGGGATTCTATCAGGGCCTGGGGCATTCTCTGAGGGGCTCTCTCAATTGCTAAAATGACATCTGCTACCTCAACTGACTTACTCAGAGCTAAAACTGCATTCAGATCAAAGGGGGCTGCAGAGTCCAGGACCAAGTTAATAGTCTGGGTGTTGTGGCCAAATATGTTTGAGAAATGGTCCATCCAATCCTTGGCTGGTAGAGTGGTCTCAACTTTAGCCATTTCACCCCACTGCAAATTTGGGGAATTGACAACCTGCCAGAAGGCTCAGGGATCTATCAGGGTGCATGCAGTCTTCAGGTTTTCCTAGGCCTTCTCATTTAATTAAATCTTCCTTTTTCTGATCACTGCTTTGTAGGCTTTGTTAGCCTTTACTACTCCCGCCTGATCTCTTGGATATTTGCTCATGCAAGCTTTAAAAATGTGTTGGCCTAGGAGCAGGCACTGATGAACCACCTAGGGGTGTCACTTTTTTTCATTGTGCTTTTCGTTAGTTTAACTGCCATATAGCTATTTAGAGAGGTGAAGGCCTGTATGACTTCGGCCAGATTTGAATCATCTTGCAGGACCACCTCAATGTGTGCCCGAATATTTACTAGTAGGTCTCTTAGAAGGGCCTCCTTTTTTAATTTTCTCCTACTTGAAGTTCATGCCCTTATTCTTATTGTACTGTACTCTGTATTGTGATTCTTCATGGGTGTTTCTTCCTAGGACTAAATTAAAAGTCAATGTTAGATGGTTATGATCACTTATGCAACTGATCAGAACTTTACATCCTTTTAGGATCGGCAGCAGTTCTTTGGAGATTAGCGGATGGTCAATTATGAAATAGGAACCTGGCCCCACATACGTTGGAATTTGCATGGGGCTAACCGTACCGAAGTCTTTGGCAAGTATCACATTTTTGGCAATGAGCACTCTATTCAGCGTGTCCCCATATGGGGTATGCTTAAAGTGTGTGAGGGGTTGTTCTGACTCGTCACAAATACCACATGATACTGACACTCTGGGGGTCACATACTTGAATATTAAAGTCTCCTACCCAAATGATTTAAAATTCCTTTCCATGGTGATTTTGTGCCTTATGTAAAGCATCCTCCAAGTAGGCCTGGGCGTTAAATTCCGTTCCGCTCGCGGAATTTGCGGAATTTGGGTAATTTCGCGTTCCGCGGAGAACGCGGAATTGCCAAAAATTCCGCAATCCGCGACTTCGCGGAATTTTTTGCTTGTTCGCGCTGTCAAAATGCGTGTTCGCGAGATATTCCTCCCCGAGCATGCAAACAACGTTCGCGAACAGGAAAAAAGCATCGCGAACGGGCGGAACAAGCAATTCCGCGTGTTCGCGGAACTTTTGCGTGCTTGCGGAGTTTTTTACCGTTTCGCGGAGCTTTGCGTAGCGCGACTACGCAAATTCCGCCCACCCCGTCCAACCCATCTATGATCTTGGTCACAGTTGAGTCAAATATGTTGTAATAAAAGTGAACTAACAACAAATCAAAAGACTTCTGCAGAGTGATTAAAATCATATGATAATATGGTGTTATAATAACTTCTCAGACAATAATGTCCACCAGGGTCACTGATATAAAGGTGGCTAAGCGTCCTTTAGTCCGGCCTGACTTCGAGGGGATAACTGGAACAAAATAAGTAACATATCCATCTTTTTGGGGCAGGTCTAAGAGCTAGGTCTCCTGGCAACAGATTATTGAATATTGTTCTACAATCATTTAACAATCCAAATTTCTTTGCTTGGAGCTCAGTCCTGCCACGTTCCATGAGATTACAATTAAAGTGGGTATAGCATTTGTCAAACATTGGATGGATGTAGATGTAGATGTACGTTCATTGGTTTGTTCTATGTTATCCGCTTGCTGTGGTAGTCAATCTAGTTGTTACAGTGATGACAGGGCTTCAGATTTTTTTTTGAAAATCTTTTTATTAACAAAGCTCGAAAGACCATATCATACATAAGCATTTCCATTAGTACATCTGGTATCAAACACAGAGAATCAATGACATTATGTTCATGAGTGAAACGAGCAGTGTTGCTACCTTCTGGCGCCCTTCTAATCCCCTGCCCCCAGCCCTCTATACTTTCGCCACGGCATCCACACTTTTTCCCACTTTTTGACACATCCCCTACTTTTATATACTGTTTCTTCGGCCCTCTGGCACCAATCAAGATCTCGTTTCCACTCCTCCACCTGCGGGGGTGAAGGTGCCCCCCAGCTCCTGGCAATAAGACAGGGCTTCAGATTTGTTGGAGAGGGGCAAGTTACTTTGTAGTTGACAAGTTGCAGGTTTATCCTTCATGAGGCCAAACTGCGGGGCCTATTGTGAATGCCCAGAGGCTGAGAGAATCTCGGGCTATAGGAAAATCCTAGTAACTGGACTCTAATGCCCTCTGCGAAAGTGGGTATTTTGGGGAGACAGTATAACAAGACCCAAACTAAGCCCAGGCTCCTAAAGTTTATAATTACACAGTCACCTTGTGAGGCCTTTGCAGATGGGCCAACCCAAGAAACTCTTCTTATGGTAATAATTTCTTTTGAATGGCCATTGGGCCAGACGGAGTATTTTAGAGCCAAAAAGAAACTTTGTTCAGTAGAGAGGTGTGAGATTCATTTTGCGATTGCTCTACTTTGGGAACGTTCTCCAGAACAATTATATAAGGTATACATTTGGGAGGGATGTGAGGGCTAGCAACATGCACCTCATTGTGGCTTGTGCTATATACCGTCCAAGAATTCCTATTAACAGTGTCCCACGGTTCTGGAGCTATCTGGTTCAATGTGGGCTGTAAAGTGGGTGAAGGTACTCTATCAGACTGGGGAACACATGAGCAAGCAACTTGCTCTCCATGCCACTCGAGTTGGGTTAAGTTTGTGAAGTTTGCCATCTGCTCTTAGGCACTTGAGTCACTTAAACCCTTTCCTTGTCCTTCCAAGTGTGCCATTCTATCTATGAGTTTCTCCTGGGCTGATTAGATGCTCTCAAGGTTTCCCTCCAGTAAAGCTAATTTTGAGATTACCATGGTGCAAGATTGAGCTATGGTCTTAAGATGATTTCTCAATTGATTCAGTCTGCCTGAATAATTTAAGAACAGACTTTTTCAAGTCACATTCACCTGTGGCTATCTTTTTCGAATGCTTTCACCCCGCATTACTCTTGACACTTAGGCCTTGTTTCCGCGGGGATTAAGTTCTGAATGGGTGGATTTGGAAGATAGGGCTTTGATTGCCTCTTGTCTGCTTCTCTTAGAGGGAGGGCTATCCGATTGAGATGTTACTTCCAGACTAGTCAGTACTTGCGAGTCTTGAGCAACACACGGGTGAAAGCGCCTGGAAGTGTGGCGGATGCTCTTGGAAGTGAGTAATGGTTCTACAGTATTTTGATCCTCTAAGGAAATCTGACTAAGAGGCTCCCTCTCGGTAGGTTCCATTAAGGCCACGATATGGGCCTTCGGTTCAGAGAGACGTGTTTTTTTCATAGCTGAATCCATCCTTGCTTCCACCCGGCCAATCTCGGTTTCCATGGCCCCCATAACGGATGACAGGTAACTATTTCCCCCTTTTTGTGCCGGTAGTTAAGTGGCTTGCCTTTTGTTTCCCCGTCCTTGTAGTAGCAAAGTTAATTACAAGCTAATTACCTGTTGGTTGCTTTTGTAGAGTTGCTAGGGGTGCTTTCTTCCAGTTGCCAAGTCGCACTGCTTGAATTTTAAGGGGCCAGGGCCAAGAGATGGGGCCCAGCCCAACCTTGTCTGGCTGCAGACGGGTGCAGATAGTCCCGCTTTTGGCCTGGTCTTCGCCCAGGCACACGCCCGGGTACATCCTACGCTGTGGGGACATGGAGCCTGATTTCAAGTGCCTCTTGGCACGGAAAAATTGTCAGCAGGCCTTCTTGCCACAGGTTAGGCTGGGGCTTGTGGTTTGGAGTCCCCAGCCAGCGGTCCTTGCCTCCTGCACTTTGGGGACATGGTGCCTGATTTCAAGTGCCTCCTGGTGCAGAAAAGGCATCTGCGGCCCTCTGTGCCGCAGGTCAGGCTGGGGCTTGTGGTTTGGAGCCATCAGCCAGTGGTGATTGCCTCCTGTGCTGTGGGTACACCGAGCCTGATTCCAAGCTATTCCTGGTGTGGAAAAGGCATCGGCGGCCCTCCTTGCTGAATGTCAGGCTGGGGCTTTGGTTTGGAGACCCTTGCCAGTGGTGATTGCCTCCCATGCTGCAGTGACACGGAGCCTGATTTCAAGCATCTCCTGCCACGGAAAAAGCAACGGCGGCTCTCCTTGCTGCAGATGAGGCTGGGACTTGTGGTTTAGAACCCCCAGCCAGCGGTGATTGCCTCCCACTCTGAAGAGACAAGAAGCCCGATTTCAAGTGCCTCCTGTCGTGGAAAAGGCATCAGCAGCCCTCTTTGCTGCAGGTCAGGCTGGGGCTTGTGGTTTGGAGCCTCCAGCCAGTGGTGATTGCCTACTATTATTTGGGGGTGTCTTTCACTTATAATTCGCCTCGGATAACCACCTCACTCCAGGTCTTCACAAACATCTCCAATCCGGAGCTTTTCACCTACAAATTGATTTTATGTGTGTTAGTCTAGATATTGTAATGTATTACAACACCTAGAATATATTATGCTGTCACACAAAAGTCAGAACCCGATCAGAGGGCCAAGGGGAGCAGGAGCTACTGTTTTTTTTTACTCCTGATGTCCTGAGGCCCGACATATTATGGATACCGAGCAACTGGGCCAAGCACCTCTTCAGCAGTTGACTATCAGGAATAGAGAGGTTCGAGCAGTCAAAGCGTCCCTCTGAGGAAGTAGATACAGGGAGTGAACACAGGCTGACACCTCAAATTATGTGCAGCAGCAGCAATAAATTATTGTCCAAGCAAATACTCAATTTTATGAAAAAGGAGAAGTATTTTTGTTGTACCGCTAACAACATAAAGAGAAATACAACACTCACAAATTCCACAGACCCTCTGATGTCAGACTCTACTGTTTTGTAGGCAGTTCCCTGTGTACCACTACCTCCTCACTCCAGCGATCGTGATTATTCTCCATTCACTTTAGGCAGCATCCAGGGTAAGCCCCACTAGGAGTCCAAGTCTCAAGAGCCCACTCCGGTTCTGTATCAAAGTCAAAAGGGTTCCTGGACCTCAGTGCTATCTAGCAAGCAAGTTACCCCGGGGCTAACTGGTGAGTTCACTGCACCCAGCCCAGTCAGGCTGCACTCAATGCTCCCTGGGTTCCTCACATTATTGCACACCAGCAGCAACCAGAGGTTCTTCACGGCTCCTCCTGACAGGGAAAGTCTTTGGCCTGTGCCACAGTGGAGGAAAGATGATGCGAAGCTCCTGATGCTGATTCCTTGTCCTGGTGTAGGTGCGTAGGGGTTCCCACAATGACCTCAGTCCTTTGGGGATGCTCTGGGTCAGGTCACAATTTTTGCTAGTTCCAGTGACCCACTCTGGCATACGGGGTCACTGTATCTCTACTGTGCATGGGTACCAACTCAACTGGCACAGCAGATGCCTGCATGAAGGCCCCTCTTGTCATACAGGGTCACCAGTTCCTCACCGTGTAAGCACTACAGCCCGCTCCACATGGCAATCAATCCTTGGTGGCCCCTCCTGGCATATCGGAGCACCAATCCCTCACTGTACATGGGCTCCAACCCGATCAGCACACCATTGATTACAGTTCACTTTGCAGTGGTCCCTCCTCTCAGACGGAGTCACCGATGCCTCACTGCATATGGGTTTCGACCAAATCGGCACAGTGGTATCCAAGGCTCACTTCACGGCGGCCCTCCTCTGGCATGCAGGTGGTCACTGACTTTCTCCTGCACACGGGCAATGACCCTATTGATGTAGCACCCGTTTCCTCACACCTCACTCATAGAATCCAATCAACAAGGTTCCCCGCTGGACCTAGCTCCCTCCAACGCTCTCCTCTTCCTCACAAGGCACACTGGTCTTGGCAAGAAAGCAGGCACTGGTGCTCCAGGTCGGGTGGTCTTGAATTTCCTGGGAATATCCCCTCACCCAGTAGGGAGATTAGCAGGACTTGGCCCCTAGTCCTGGTCACTGGCAGAAATCTTGCAGGGCTTCTCCTCCTTGCACCGCCCAACATGCTGCTTGACAGTTGAAAATTTTTGGGGTCTCAAGTTCACCTTCTTATAGTCCATTTCTGGACCCCAATGTGATTTAGGATCTAAGGGGGTGATTATGATGACGGACGGACTTAAGCCCGTCCACCATCATCCCGGGAATTGGGACCGCCCGCCCATATGGGGGTCACCATAGGTACCACCCAAGTGCACAATTCCCATGCCCATGCACAAGGGGGGCCCACAACGGGCCCCCAAAGTACATCTCCACCAGCCTTTGAATAGCGGTTGAACCGCCATTGAAAGACTGGCTTGATGCAGCATCCTAATGTGGCGGACGGTGCCTGCTAGGCACCTCCACCATTCTAGGTATGCTGGTCGGGTCCGACAGGCAATCGTAATGATTGCCTGTGTCGGACCCGTGGCGGACGGGCTTTCCGTCCACCAGCACACCACCCGCCATCCTAATCTGGCGGGTGGAGAATGGCCGCACGATGGCGGTGAACCCGCCACCGGCAGGCTGCTGGTGGCGGGTTCACCGCCATCATAATAACCCCCTAAGTCTTTGAAGTTTTTGTTGGGGGTCTGCTCCCTTTTGAAACACCCACTCTTCTGCCCTTTCTTCCTCTTGAAAGCACTCTGCCACAGCAGGAGTGACTCCAAAGCTGATAGCCCCACAACACAGGCCATTGGAGGAACTAGAGTTCACAACTGGATGTCAGCCACAGTGATGTGTATCAAAAGGTTAGCCTTATCAGCCCGATATCCTTCCAGAGATGTGCCCAGGCCCCTTCCTTGTGACCTCTCTCTGAATCAGAGCACCCTTTGGAGTATACAGAGGAAGCCTGGATCTCCCTTCTCCCGTGTGTCCCACCCAGCTCACAGGAATGCAGCAATACAAAAATCTGCCTGGGAGGATTCCTTTACCTCTTCTCCTCATGTTTCACCGTGCAGCCCTGGGTCTCCCAAATGGAACCCATAGTCTACCATGTATTGTGCCATTCACAGGACTACATACCCAGCACACGCATATAGTATACATGCACAGCACTACATCCGTCATGTATTGTATGATTCACAAGCACACATATACCCAGCACATACGTATAATACACACACACACTGCAGTGTATCCATCATGTTCTGTGCCACTCACAGGCACACATACAACCAGCACACGCATTTCACATGCACGCACTACACAACACTATATCTTTCTTGTACTCTACCACTCAAAGGATCACATACAACCAGTACGTGCATGTTCAACATGCACACGCTGCACAGCACTACATCCTTCATGTATTGAACCATTTACAGGGTACACATGCACCCAGCACGTGCATTCAACTTCCATGTACTGCACAGTACTGAATTATCCCCGTATTGTACCCTTCCCAGGCAAACATAGACCCAACGCAGATACACCACTCATGCGCTACGCAGCACTCCAATTCAGATCAATGTAGGCCAAGGGGTGAGTTAAGCACACAACAATAGAACTTTGAATAAATGAGCCAGTAGGCGTCATTCCAGTGACACAGGTTAAAGCAGACCTGTTCACTCCTACTGATCACTACTCGGTATGCTGCCACCACCACGCTTGTGCTGCTTAACCATTGGTAAAAGCAGTAGCCTTTCACCACTATGAGGTTAGCACTTTAGGCGACCCTCACGGTCCAACAAGCCTGCAATCTGTGAGACAGGCCTGTGTCATGGTACACACGTGTGATCTGTGTTTGCCTATAACAATAAAAATCAGAATCAGGGATCCAGACATCAGTACAGTTGAGCACTCAGGGAAGGGGTGCATGCCCGTTATCATGAGGAGGACTTTTCTACCCCAACAATAGCAAATATGACAATGTCATCAAAACCCCATTGTAACTGATACTAATACTCTGAATCAACGACGATGGTTTCTGAAAATGGGACTTGGAGAACTACCAATATTAGAGGTGACGGGGACCTGGACAAGGATTCTGCTCTTGGCAAAGATCTGTCCTCACTGTAATCAAGCAATACAATCAGCTGAAAATGTATTAGTCTTTTTCAATGCCATATCTGATGATGGACAGTCAGTGCAGCCTCCTATCGTATATAATGCAATATAACTACTTTATTCTTTGTAAAAAGCTGGCACAATATTTAAAAAAAAATTGCAACATAATGAATTATAAAACAAGTATGCGTTGAATTGTATTAATGCTAAATTTGATGTGGGTGATTTTTACATTTTTTAGAATTTCCAAGATGTAATACAGAAAGTTTTAATGTGCATACTATTTTGTATGGTCAGCATATGGCATACACCAAAGCTTTAATAAACCAAGTACCTACTATCAGACTTAAAGGCTCCAAAAGAGGCACCCAGAATGTGCTTAAATATCTGTAAGTGTAACCCTATAAAATTTCCCTTGAAAGTGCCCCACTGACTTGCAGTAGATGTAATGATCACGAATGATGAGGTTTATTGAAAATTCTTTTAATCAACTGTATCATCTCCATGCTTTAACGTCACGCCTGTTGGTCCCACACCTGCAGAAGCCTGCGTGTCGCTGGGAGCTGGAAGCGCGACTCAATGAGAAGAAGCGTGTCGCAGTCGCAGCTGTTGCCGTCGCATCGCCGGAGAAGCGTGTCACAGAGGCCGCCGCCGCACCACCAGAGAAGCGAGCCTTCGTCAAAGCTGTCACCCGACGCATCACCGGCGAAGCGTGTCGCCGCCGCAGAGGTCGCCGGTGCATCCCCGGAGAAGCGTGTCACAGGGCCTGTCGCAGCTCCAAAGTTACAGAGTCGCCGCATGGCCGCCGGGCGTGCACGCATCGTCTTCACGTCATCGCATCAAGGGCGCCATCTTATCGCATCGCACCGGATCGTCGCATCGCATTGAAGCATCATCTTGCCGCATCGCAACCGGAACGCAGTCCGAGAATCAATGCATCACCTCTTCTCCGGTAATGAACAAGACGCATCCCCTACTCTGCGCAAGCATTGAGGCGCGACGCATCGTCTCCCCTGAAGCAAGGAACTGACGCATCTCCATCTCTGCGAACCATTTTTTTGTTTTGCTTTACACATCCAGGTACTTTTGTGAGAACTTTGTCGCACTTACCATCAACTTGAACTAAGTTACTTCTACCATATTTAAGTCAATTTTGAGTACAGTATTGTGGATTTTTGTCGTTTGTGGTCTTGTGTTAAGTCTATATAAAGAATACTTATTTTTATAAAACCTGTGTGGTGTCCATCTGTAGTGTTTTCACTATATTACTGTATGTGTTCACAAATGCTTAACACACTGCCTCTGAGATAAGCCTGTCTGCTCGTGCCAAGCTACCAAGGGGGTGAGCAGGGGTTATTTTAGTAGTGTAACTCCTTTGCCCTGACATAGAAGCAAGGGTCCCTATTTGGTCAAAGGTACCTACCTCTGCCAACTAGAGACCCCCAGTTCTAACATTGGTGGCAGCGGTGGGATTCTGGACTTGCATTTGTGACTCATATACAGTAATTGGTGTACACTACTAGTGAGTGCAGACCAAACACGACCACATACTTTTTGGTAGAATTATTTTTCCTTGGACTGTTATTTTTCCTGAGAACTGCCAATTCTTACTGCCATGAGTAGACCAGCATCTGTTGCATCTATGGATCTATATTTTGAGGAGGAGAGGTTGGAAACCTACACTTTGAAACAGCTCAAGCATCTCTGCAAGAAATTGAAAGTTGCTACACCAGGCATTTCTAAAAAGGATGATTACCAAAAGGCGCTGAGGGCCTGGGTAGAAGCAAGAAATGCCCCTGAGTTGGTGGTGGAGCCAGCTGGGGATGCAAATGGGCAACTGGATAGGCCAGATTTTCCAGCCAGGGGAGGGTACCGTCCCCACCTGGCAGTAGCATCTCTTCCAAAGACCTGTCCCCCAGAGAGTTGGAAGACAGGGAGAGAAATAGGGCACACAAGCTGGAGATGGCTAAGCTTAAGATGGAGGGTCAGAGGGAAATAGAGAATAACAGGTTGTCCTTGGAGAGAGAGAGAATGAGAATGGAGCATGAGAGAATGTTGAGGGAGTTAGAGATCAAAGCGCAGGGCTTATAAATCAATCCCTCTGGTGGCAGCGCACCATCTGTGCCTTCAGAAGGCAGGGTATATATTCCCAAGGATGTCATCAAAGATTTCCATAAGCATGAAGATATTGGGCAGTGGTTTGCAGCCTATGAGATAGCAATGTTGGCCCACCGGGTCCCTGAGAAGGATTGGGGAGCTGGGTTGTGGGGCCGCTTTGTGAGTGAGGGGAGGGATACTTTGTTAGACCTACCCAGTGAAAATAGGATGTCTTATGCCCACATGAAGGAAGCCCTGATGACAAGGTATGGTTTGACCCCAGAACTCTATAGACAGAGGTTCAGGAATTGTAAGAAACTGGAGGCAACCACTTGGGTAGAATATGTATCTTTCTTTTGCAGAGCTATGGATGGTTGGGTGAAGGGTAGCAAAGTGGATACTTTTGAAGCACTCTATGATTTGTTTGCATGGGAGCACTTGTCTAATAATTGTTTTCCAGAGCTACGCCAGCACCTTATTGATAGCAAGCTAACTAACCCTAGGAAGCTTGCTGAGGAGGCGGACCGCTGGGTCAGTACCAGGGTCCACAAGTGTAATGTGGGAGATTCCGCCAAAGGTGGGCAGGGTCCCCAGCAGAAGAGTGGGGGGGACAAGGGTAAACAGAGGGAGTTCCAGAAAGGGCCCCAAAGTAATTCCCAAGGGAACCAAGGGAAGGGTTCCCAGCCTCCCCCTGAGAAGAAGCAAGAGGCCCCGACAGGTAAACCTGTTCAAAGGGGCCCCTTCAAGTGCTTTACGTGTGGTCAAGTGGGCCACCATTGGTATGATGCACAGTGTCCCATGAAGGATTCCAAAGCACCAACCCGTGCACCACCCTGTCAGTTGGCGAGTGTAGCCCTGGGAGGGGAGGAGATGGGTGCCCAAGGTGGGTGGAGTCCCGCAGAAATGTCCCTTGTCTCTTTAGGAGACTTTGAGATGGTCCCTGAGACCCAGCTGCCTGATAACACTAAGAAGTATAGGCAGTGGGTGACCATCAATGGCCATAGGGTGGAGGCTCTGAGGGACACCGGGGCTAGTGTGACAGCTGTCAATTGCCGGTTGGTGTCCAAGGAGCAGGTTATCCCTCATGCATTCCTCCCTGTAGTTGCAGAGGACAACTCGCAGAGCCAGTGTAAGGTGGCTCAAGTTCCCTTTGAGTGGGGGGGGTCTCAGGTACTCTCCAAGTTGCTGTGAGGCCAGCCATGCCTGTTGATTGTCTGTTGGGCAATGATTTAGAGAGCTCCCCTTGGGCTAAGGTGGAGAGGAAGTCTTATTTGGAGATGTTGGGTCTGCCTGAGTGGGCGTGTGTCACCACTCGGTCTATGGCAGCCAGTAAGGGTGTTCAAGAGATCCTGGAGCCTGAAAGTATGGCCCAGGAACCTGCCTTAAAGAGAAGAGGTGGGGGGCGTGGGAAACAAGCCCCCATTGTTCCCACGGTCCAGGAGGAGGCAGACCTTGAGGGGGATGCCCTGGAGCCTACAGGGGAATAAGTTGCTGAACTGGGGGACCTGCCTGAGCTGACCCATTGGCAGCAGGAAGGAGGCCCCTCCAGGGAGGTATTTTGTGAGGAGCAGAGGAAGTGCCCTTCTCTTGAGGGTCTGCGGCGACAGGCCACAGCCCAAGCAGCAGGTGATCAGTCTGGATCACATTGGATCTACTGGGAGAACAACCTCCTGTATAGCGAGCCTAAGGTTGCTGAGCCTGGGTCAGCCCGTGTGCTGGGGGTACCCCAGTGCTTCAGAGCCTTCCTACTGGGTTTGGCTCATGATGTACCTTTAGCTGGACATCTGGGGCAGAACAAGACCTTTGAAAGGCTTGTCTCCCACTTTCATTGGCCCCAGATGCAGAAGAGTTCAGACACTCATTGTAGGACATGTCAAACTTGCCAGGCAAGTGGGAAAAGTGGAAGGAAGCACAAGGCTCCTCTCCAACCTTTCCCTGTAGTCAGTACCCCCTTTGAACGGGTGGTCATTGACATTGTGGGGCCACTGGACCCCAAGACAGCCATGGGCAACAGGTTTATCCTGGTCTTGGTGGACCATGCTACCCGGTACCCTGAAGCCATCCCGCTCAGGACAGTGATGGCCCCCGTGGTGGGACATGCACTGATGGGGATTTTCTCCCGTGTGGGGTTCCCCAGAGAGGTGGTGTCAGACCGTGGTACAAACTTTATATCCAACTATATGAAGTCCCCGTGGAAGGAGTGCGGTGTTACTTATGAGTTCACCACTCCTTACCACCCCCAAGGTAATGGGCTGGTTGAGAGATTCAACCGGACCCTCAAAGGCATGATAATGGGTCTTGAGGAACCTATGAGGCGTTAGTGGGACGTCCTCTTGCCATGCCTCCTGTTTGCTTACCGTGAGGTGCCACAGAAGTCCTTAGGGTTCAGTCCCTTTGAACTGCTCTATGGTCAGCCGGTAAGAGGACCTTTGAGTCTGGTCAAAGAAGGCTGGGAGCAATCTCCCAGGAAACCTCCCCAGGATGTATACAGTTACATGCTGGCCTTCAGGAACCAGACCAGGCGATTCAGGCAACTCGCTGAGGCGAATCTGGAAGCCAGCCAGGAAGAGATGAAGCGGTGGTATGATCAGAATGCCACTCTGATTGAGCTTCAACCTGGACAGAAAGTTTGGGTCATGGCCCCTGTAGAGCCTTGTGCGCTCCAGGACAGGTGGACCGGACCATTTGAGGTGGTGGAGCGCAAGAGTGATGTCACCTACCTGGTGAACTTGCGGTCTTGCAGAATATTACTCCAAGGGCTTGAACTTGTGCTTGCCTCCTGCTGAAGTCTCAGGGACAAAGGACTTCACCACCAGCTCCCCTCTGAATTTCCTTGCTGGGAATTCTGTCTGCAGAAGCCTGCGTGTCGCTGGGAGCTGGAAGCGCGACTCAACGAGAAGAAGCGTGTCGCAGTCGCAGCTGTTGCCGTCGCATCGCCGGAGAAGCGTGTTGCTGCCGCAGAGGTCGCCGCTGCACCACCAGAGAAGCGAGCCTTCATCAAAGCTGTCACCTGACGCATCACCGGAGAAGCGTGTCGCCGTCGCAGAGGTCGCCGGCGCATCACTGGAGAAGCGTGTCGCAGGGCCTGTCGTGGCTCCAAAGTTACAGAGTCGCCGCCGGGCGTGCACGCATCGTCTTCACGTCGTCGCATCAAGGGTGCCATCTTATCGCATCGCACCGGATCGTCGCATCGCATTGAAGCGTCATCTTGCCGCATCGCAACCGGAATGCAGTCCGAGAATCAATGCATCACCTCCTCTCCGGTAAGGAACAAGACGCATCCCCTACTCTACGCAAGCATTGTGGCGCGACGCATCGTCTCCCCCGAAGCAAGGAACCAACGCATCTCCATCCCTGCGAACCTTTTGTTTGTTTTGCATTACGCATCCAGGTACTTTTGTGAGAACTTTGTCGCACTTACCATCAACTTGAACTAAGTTACTTCTACCATCTTTAAGTCAATTTGGAGCACCGTATTGGGGATTTTTGTCGTTTGTGGTCTTGTGTTAAGTCTACATAAAGAATACTTATTTTAATAAAACCTGTGTGGTGTCCATTTGTAGTGTTTTCACTATATTACTGTATGTGTTCACAAATGCTTAACACACTGCCTCTGAGATAAGCCTGTCTGCTCGTGCCAAGCTACCAAGGGGGTGAGCAGGGGTTATTTTAGTAGTGTAACTCCTTTGCCCTGACGTAGAAGCAAGGGTCCCTATTTGGTCAAAGGTACCTACCTCTGCCAACTAGAGACCCCCAGTTCTAAGCGGTACAGACTGCGAGAACTCTTTAAGTGGATCTCTCATCTGCCAAAATATCATGCTTCAAGGGGCCTGTAACGTTTCAGTTGCAAACTTATACTGTCATTTGAAAGATTCCCGGGCTGCCGTGATTAATCCAGTGTTCAGATTGCTCTCCAATGGGAGTTACTTAATGCTGAATGATCAAGGTTGTTGTGGGATGCTTCCGGGCATCGCATATCTTGTCACTGTAAGCTCTAGGGTTACTTGTATGCAAGTATTGTTTCCATCGACCCACACAGTCAGGGAGGCGCCGTTATGGCCTTCGCTGAATGTTTCTTTTATATGGTTTGATACTCTGAGCCGAATGAAAGCCCTGCTTTTACAGAAAGATGTGCCCTTAACCTCGGCCCGAGAGACTTTTGATCTCCAGGTTGCAAGGTCTTCAGCTGAGATACAGGCACTAATACAAACTAACTGCCCTTTCTATTGCAGAGAAATGGTAAAACGTATCTTTAACATGTCTGATACGAAGGGTATAGCACACCTTTTTAAGACCATATATTCTGGACTGTTAAGCACCTTTCAGATAGTCTTCGGAGTTATTCCAGCCTTCATACACTCCGTATTCGGAAGCATTTTCGGAGGACTTCCGCTAATCCTGTTACTAATAGCAGAAATCCTGATTGTAATCTTTCTGCTACGCAATGGACGTTCCAATCACCAAGGAGATGGAAAAAATGCTCTTGGAGCACAGATACCTTGATCGCATGGTACTCCATCTGGGCACACCTCGCCTTCGGGAACTGAGCAAATTTTGGTTCCTATTGTTCCGACCAGTCTGGATCGACTGTATCTTGCCTGTTCTAAGGCTGTCTGTTCTGCGGACAATAATGCGTGTTGGATCTCTGTCTAACACTTCCATCGGTTGCGCCACCGGACATGGATGCTTTACTGGACCCGATAAAGGCCCATGTACTGCTGTGTCTTCAGCGTATTCCCATGTGGATGTCTGCATTCTTAGAGCCACCACGGGACGCTTCAGCTCCTGTTGGAACGGAGACTGGCTCCTCTACAGGCATACAGGCCTTGGATATCGTACAGGCTTTTTCAAAAACAACCAAACTTGGAATTTTAAAACAAAAACACTCTTTTATGCTTTTCTTGCTGAACAGCATGGCTTTCAGGCACTCATAGTTGTTCAGACCATATATACGAACATATTTTAATAGACTTCTACAGCTTATGCTAGAATTTTAGCATTTTGTATGCATTTTTTTGGACTTATTAGTTGTTTGCTTATTTTAGAAGTACATTTAGTCTTTTTAGTATGTAGTCCAGTCGGATGAGGAGTGAGTGTTATGTTTCATACAGGTACCCCGATAGAGGCTCAGGTAGTAACCAAGCATTTCACCTATATTTCCCCTGCCATTACACTACATAACGGTTCTTGGCACTGACCTTTTACCTAGTTACGGTACTGCTTAAATGACGTGGGGTTTTCTCCGAAAACTAGCCTCATTCATTATGTATGAGGATTCTTGGAATCTCAGCAGAACTACCATATCCTGCATAATAACTATGTATATGGGTCATTCCTTCCGTCATCCTAGTCCGACATGACACAGCAAAGTAGATCCCCTGAGGGTACCACTTTGGGTATATAAACACCATATCTTTGCTGAGGCAGAGAGAGGAGAAAAAGGACTTCCATGCTGACACACTGACGCAAGACGCTGAGGTTCCTGCATGCAGACACTCCAGCTCGCAGTGGTCTGACATACCTCGCAGGGTGTCCATCTCGAGACCAAGACGGGGTCCCACAGTCTCTCACTTCAGGTAATGGGGTTGGCTATATCCTAGAAGAATTCTTGGCTCTACACCTACATACATGCTAGGTACACGTAGATACGTCTAGTTAGGATTGCATCATAGGAGTACGCATTATATTGTCATGTATTTTTATACCTGCCAGTATTAATTGTTTTAGCACTATGGTAGGAATCTACCATCCTTTTACTCTATAGGTGCTTACAATCATTTATATCTGTTTCTGTCTTATGGTTGTTTCAGCACACCTATTTTACATTAGAATGACGCTGGTTCAATAAATACTTATTTGAAAACGTCCCCACCGTCTATTCTGTGTATTTCTCTGAGACCAAGTGAGCACGAGTGATGGAGCGAAAAGTACTGTACTGTTTCCATGCTTCTGAGGGATCAGGGTTGTCATGTTAGATAGTTGCCAGCAACTATTCACTCCAGGGTAAGAGGGGTGCATAGGGGCACTGTGAGCTAGCAGGACTACAGACTAACCTATCCTGTGGGGGTATCTGGAATCATTCTAGATACCAATCCCATTGTTTACATTGTCTAAACATGTAGTTCCTATATAGATATATAGGAACTACATGACAGGTTCACAGAGGAGACAGGTAGTCCATGCAGGTGGTGATCAACGTGTTGAGGTTCTTAATGAAACACTTTGGGTCAATGTTGTGGTGAGGGGGCGTCGATACCAGAGCTTGGAGATCTAGATGTCCCCATTGGCGATGGGTGGTCTGGTTGTAGGTGGTTCTGGTCTGGTTGGGCAAGTGCAAGCTGAAACAACCATTGGAGAGGTCCGTTCCGGTAAGCAGGGTGGGCTTGTCCATTGTGATGTTGGGGAAATTGGTGAAGATGGGACGACGAGGTATCTGGCTATGTGGATGGATGAGTCTTAAGATGCTGAGGTCTTCCAGGAGAGTAGTGGAGTTGGGGTCGGTCTAGTCCTCTAGGTGGAAGTTGAGGTCACCAAGCAGAATTAAGGAGTTAGCTGCAAGGACTAGAGGGGTGATGAGACCTGTGAGAGGGGAGCTGAAGTGGAATCTATATGATGGCTGGTTTGCCTCCAGGTTTGTTAATTCTGTCTTGTGGTTTGGGGAGGGGATGGCCACTGCTATGTCTGGAGCAGATTCTGGGTTAAGCCAGGTTTCAGTGAGAAATAGGAGGTCCGTAGAGAGGTTGTGCAGGAGGTCCCAGTCTTCTATAGTGTATTATGCGAGTGAGCAGGTGTTGAGGAGTAGGCAGGTTGTGTGGCCCGCTGGTAAAGGTCACAAAGACAGTGAGAATGGTTTGAAGATATTACATCAGATGACCAAAGAACCTTTCAAAGATTGGATCTTCATCAAGTTCTGAGGATGGGCCCAGAAATGACCAAAGGGGGACTAAAATGATGACAGACTAGAAGTTCCGTAGGGCAGTACTGAGTCAGGATTAGAAAAGATAGTGGTTCCTCATTTTGTAATATCAGTAGGGCTTTCCTTCCTCAATAGTTTATCCCCCTGGCCCTCGGGCTCACTTCCTTTGTGTTTCTTGCGTTATAATTTTGTCTAGATGTTGTGTGTTTATGTCTTTTAGACTGAAGAAGTGTTGAGGTTTGATTACTCCACCCTATGTGGACACTTATTGAGTGTTAGACTTGGCATCCTTGGAGTGGTTTCCCCTGACCTTTTGCCTCTACCTCCTGTATTTCTGATGCTATGCTGGATTTCGTTTTTGCTGGCTTAGATGCTTTGGGCACTTTGCCACTGCTGATCATTGTCAAAGTGCAAGTGCTCCCTGTGTAAATTTTTATTATGATTGGTTATCCATGATTGGCATATTTTATGTATTGGTAAGTCCCTAGTAAAGTCCCCTAACTGTGCCAGGGCCTGTAAATCAAATGCTACTAGTGGGCCTTCAGCACTGGTTGCTCCACTCAAAGAGCTAGCCCTATAAATCTGCCTCAGACCTACCACTGTAGTGTCTGCACATGTAGTTTGTAACTGCCATGTCAACCTGGCAAGTGCACCCACTTGCCAGGCCCCAACCTTCCCTTCTCTTACATGTAAGGCACCCCTCAGGTAGGCCCAAGGTACCCCCATGGGCAGGGTACAGTGTACTTAAAAGGTAGAACATGTGTTGGTGTGTTTTACATGTCCTGATAGTGAAATCCTGCCAATTTTGTTTTTCACTATTTAAAGGCTATCTATCCCCATAGGCTTAAATGGGAGTTACTTTGTAACATCTCACAAGTATAACATTCCATTGGGACCAAATAGAGAAATGGAATTTAGGCTCTCTGAACTCAGAATTTAATAACACATCTTTTTAGGGAGATGGTTTTTAAATTGTGTGTTTGAAAATGCCACTTTTAGAAAATAGGCATTTTCTTATTTAACCATTCTATGTGCATCTGCTGGTTTGTGTACTGTCTGTCTGGTTTTGGAGTGACAGGTGCTAGGGATGTGCATTCACTGTAGACAGCCACCGGGGGGGTTCAGGTGTGTCCTGCCTTTCCTGGGTGACTCAGAGCTGAGCTGAATAGACCTTGGCTGCATTTAGAGTGGTGGGAGGAGTTTCACTTACACCTGAATAGGCAGTGTCTCCTCTGCACAATGCTGTCTCCACCTCCTGTTGTGATGCTGCACTAGAGAGGACAAAACTGGTTGGGACTAGGCTCAGAGACCCTTGCACAAAAGAGAACAAAGACAAAATGGGGTAGAAGTAGTGGAGCTTAAACCCCAGAGAATTAGATCACTTCTGGACTCAAGAGAAACCTTTTGCCAAGGAGAAGAGCTGGAGGGCTGTAAGGAGAAGTACTGCCCCTCTGTTGTGTGCTTTGCTGGGTTGGCCTGCAGTTGCTGCTTCTGTCAAGGAAGAGGACAAAGACTGGAACTTTGCTGAGAAACTGCTTGAAGAAGAATCTCCAAGGGCTTGTGTGTGCTAGCCTCCTGTTCTGAAGTGTCAGGGACACAAAGACTTCAACACCAGCTCCTCTGAACTCCACTGCTGGGAGTTCTGACCTGCCAGGAGGTGCCTGATCCAGTTTTAGTTTTTGGCCTCTGGAGGTTATTCCTGTTGTTGGGAGCCGGAAGAAACTTAAAGAAAGCAAGAAAAACAACTCCGACGCCGCCAGTGATGCTGCGACCTGCACCGAGGCCAGGGGCACTGCTCGTGAAGTGCACGACGCCCCGCCCTGCCTGCACCACAGTTCAACGCCCTTTGACGCCTACAGTTCTCGGCCTTCCCAACGCCAGCTCTTGCGCTGATGCCGTCACCACCAGCACCCGCATCCCATGACCGCGGAGCCGATAAATGACAAGGGTGACTTCACGAACTCATCAACTTTGTATCACTTCACCGGAACTGACGCCTCACCACTGACGCTGCCGTCTTCCCCTGTCCTGGACTCGACACGGCGCCTCCTCATGGACAGGACACCTCGCCTCATTCGTGGCAACCAGGTAAACGGCCTTGACCCCGCCACTGACGCCTCACCTCCATAACGCCATGCATCGTCCATAGACTTCCTTTTCCAAGGTACTGTTGCTTGGCGGTCCGTGTGACCCCATGCCCGAACGCCGCGACCTCGCGATCGGCGCCGTACTTTGGATTTATGCCTGTCACGACGTTGCAATAGCCCCAGGTGGAGCTATTTGTTTCTACAAGTGCTATTTTTGCAAGTAACTGTTTTTAAGTGCTATTTTGATCTATGTATGTTGGCGTTTTGTTGTTTTGGTCTTGTTTGGTTTAAATAAAGATTTTTTTTTTCTAAACTGGTGTAGTGTCCATTTGTGGTGTTTTCACTGGGTTACTGTATGTCTTGAGTACAAATACTTTACACATTGCCTTTGGGATAAGCCTGTCTGCTCTTGCCAAGCTAAAAGGGGGTGAGCAGGGGTTATCTAAAGTGTGTATCCCCCTAACCCTGACTAGAAGCAAGGGTCCCTACTTGGACAAAGGTGCGTCCCTCTGTCAATTAGAAACCCCCATTTCTAACATTGGGTATCTTTGTATCAATGGTTATGAAGTGTAGTTTTTTAATACAACAATTAAAGAAGAAGTAGCTTTAAATTCTGTGTTGCTTTCTTTTTTTAAATTACATTATGTTATAGAAAATAAAATGGGAAGTTTAAATCAGGAAGATATTTAGCTAATGTGTAAGGGACATTAGTTTGGTGTGATATTGTGGTGGTTATCCCAGCCTCTTGTGATGACGTTAGGCAGAGTTCATCCTATTTTTGTTTTGAAATCTTAAATAGGAACATTATTAATTTCAGTTTACTTTTCCCTATGTTTGCTTTTGAGTCACTGTTTGATTTTATAGCTTCAACATTGATCCTCGTATTAGACAAAAGATTCAGTACCCAATTATCTTATCGCATTTTGCACACGCATAGAATGCATGTGGCAATATATGTTTAATTAAATGTGTCCCACGTAATCTCTTATCTGCTAAGCAAACACAATGATGGGTGCAGTGAAAAGTGGTGAGTCACAGTACTTCGTATGAAACAACCCGAAAGTTCAAATGGCTCTTAAGAAAATGTCTATTTAAAAATTGAGTGATTATTTTTTGATTTTGGCCTTTTAACTGGAAGATTTCTAAACTCTATTCGTTTTTTGGAGATGTTCTAAAGCAAAGTAAGTGGATTTATAGCCAACCACACTGGTAGCATCGCCTCTAGGGCACATAGACCAGCAGTGTAGTAGTAAACATGCTGGAACACAACAGTAGCCCAGTTAAAAGCCGCATCAGTGACAATAAGGAGGAGGATCAGGAAAAACAAGCTACCTAAAGGGGTTACTCTGCAGAGACATGGCATTAAAAAGTATAAGTACTGTCGGTGGTTTATGGATCAACCTGACATAAATTCCTTCTAGGGTACATCATGGTTAATCATTCGTCACTATTTCAACCTAACAAATATCCCAGGAGAGCTTGTAATTAAGGACCGATGTAAAGGAGGCATACCTCTTCTTATTCTCTTCTTATTTCTAGCACCTTAAAATGTATTATCATACGGGTATGCTTAATGTTTAATGTGAGGGAGGCCATAAGTATTTGTGATAAAGATATCAGAAGCAACAGTATTTATTGTGCTATTGAACAGCTGTTAAAACACTGACTATGACTGATACACTTAACACCCCCTTGAAGAACCAGTTAGGCTTTGAGTGAGTTTCATGTAATGCTGGGGAGAGAAACAGAAGATAAAGACCTTCGACTGTACACTATGTGCAATACTCTGAGTGTACTCGTGCAAAGAAGCATTCATTAGTAAGGAGCAGTGGTGCAGAACATGGAATTTGAGCAAGAATTAAAAGCTCTTCTTGATGGTCACTCAAAGTCTGACAAACCTTCTAGCTATATCATTATTTTTTAAACCAAAGAAGTAGTGCTGTTGATTAGGGAATAGTTCTTCCCATACAGGTTAGCAGAGACCCAAGAGATATCATAGTCAGCGCAATTTCAGCATACAGTGCTGCTTGCTCAAACCCCTCATTTGTTTAAGGAGTCACGCATCTAGGTGGGATATATTGAATGTTTTGGACCCCGAGCACAGCTTAAAACTTCAGTTCTTTCTTTTCTGGAAAACATTTTTTAGCACAACATCCTCAGAGCATGGCTGATCTGAAATCCCATGAAAATACAGATCCTAACTGTTCCGAATGGTTTCCATTTCAAACACTGATTGTCTCCCAATAATTCTCTACCCCATTATGACACCCGATGGCATAACACATTAGCAGTCCACTTCTTCTTAAATGTGAATGTCTTGGACTACTGCCATCAAACCAAGTCCCATGCCAAACGTTTGACTCAGCTCTCTTCATTAAAGGGTCATCGCTTTAGTCCTGTGCTGCTCTCCGCCAATGAGCTCAAAGAATTCATCAAAGCCAGTGATGCTGCTGGCTCATTGGCAGGCACTTCCCCTTACATGTCATTAAGAACGTCCTCTTGTCCACCTCAGTGGCACTCCTCACCTAATTGATCATGAACCATATGTTGATGTCTGGCAAGATCCCTGTGAACTCAGGACCCCCATATCAAACCAGTGCTAAACAGCTATGCCTTAAGGTAGCAAATCATCCAGAGTCAGACCTAGATCCAAAAATATCTTTGCCCGTCAAACTCACCTAACATCAGCCGCCTTCGACCTCTCTTCCTTCCTCAGAGAAACACCCTACTCTTGACCACTAAACAGGATCCTGACCAGGCACAGAATGAGCCTTGATCACTAGAGAATGCCTCGAGCCCTGTCCTTCTGTTTGACCTCTCTTCTGCATTTTACACAGTACACAATCCATCTCACTTCAAAGGGTACAATAGGGGACCACCAAAGCGGACCTACTCAGCGGCCCATCCTAATGGGCTGAGAACCACGCCCCCTCACCTTTTGGCCACCATAATGAGCAAAGGTCAGCCTGACAGACACAATTTATTTTCAGGTCAGGCAGCCAGGAGCTAGACATGAGCTAAATGCACAAGCTTCCGGCTGCCCGAGCTGAACTTTGCCGGGCTGAATAATTCAGAGCTCCTGCGAGTGTGACCTCTTCAGCGTGGCAAAGCAACTCAAGGCCCTCTCCCCCTCTTGACGAGAGAGAGAGAGAGTGTCATTGATTGTCTTGGACCAGTTCTAAGTCCTAAAGTGCCCAGGGCTGAGTGTCAATCACTGATCTACTTATCGCAAATATCTCTACACGTCACTAAAACTGACAAATGTAGCAGAGTTTTGGAATAATAATCTGCCCTTCTCAACTCTTAGGCAAGTGGTAAGTGAATCTGCAAAAATGCACTCGTATCTGGTTGACAAAAATAGCTTCAGCTGCCGTTCGCATGCCTGGATGGTGCTTAAATACTACAACAGTCTAAAGCCAGCTCCATATTTAAGTCTCACATTCTTGGTGCATTTAAAGAGATGGTTGATGGTGATTTGTTAATGCTGGAGGCATACGTAAATGTAGGGCCGCCATAATAAAAAGTATTGATCCTGCTGACGCCCAACTGAACTGCGAGCTGATTAAATATCTATTGCCACATGAAAAAGTGATCCCTATTACCAACAGTTATTGTCTGGATGGTTAAAAGGACACTGACCTGTGCTTAGTTGGAACCTCTTTACAAATACTTGCACCAATCTGCCCGTGGTATGACATTAGCATGACGATTATACATTTTTGCCCATCATTTTTATGACAAATACTTGCAGTAATTAGATGGGGCGTACAATGTTAGCACAATCGCACGTTACGGTTTACCAATGGACTCTACTTTTATAACGAAGTTGCATTGTTGCCAATTCTATCTAGCAATGATC
This sequence comes from Calotriton arnoldi, assembly GCA_963921515.1. Classification (NCBI taxonomy): domain Eukaryota; kingdom Metazoa; phylum Chordata; class Amphibia; order Caudata; family Salamandridae; genus Calotriton; species Calotriton arnoldi. Next base: position 89,989 of record CAWUFW010003459.1, read on the forward strand.
TGGAATTGTTGCATTGCACAAAGTTTTGATCATCATTTTATGTATTTTATCATGTATATCGACTATCTCTGTAAGTTTACAAGTTACATTATTGCGGTTTTAATTAACCAAAACATTAAAGAATTTGATTTGATTGTTTATGTGTACGTTTGTGCCTCGACCACTCTCCCCCACCCCCTTTGCTAAGAGAACATGCCGCCACTGGTCTTACTTGCCTTTGGAGCCCCTGAGCCTGGACCCTTTTGTGCTTGGGGGTCCTTAAAGATTGTTTAACAACCAAGTGCAAATGTTGTATTTGCTAAAATTATACTTTGTGATGAAAAATGTGCACAAGCCAGTGGAAAATATAGGGGCATATTACCAAGGATTTACGATAATTATCGCAAAGCGCGCTTAGCGCTGTTTTTGTTATCGCCGGCTATCGCTGGATTTCATCGCGGAGATAACGCGGTATTATCAACGCTTATCTCCAAGGCGATAAAAAATCCAGCGATAGCGGCGAAACCCAGCAATAGCGCGAGAAATCCAGCGATAAATTCACTGCTCTAATGAAAAGCTTGCTAATAGGCAGGTGAGGACTTAACCTTACAATCCACCTCCCATTGACAAGATGGTTAAGTCAAGTTTTTAGCAGGTGTTAGATTCCAGCGATAATCGCGGTTAGCGCGACTTTTTTTATCGCTTCGCGGGCATTGGTAATAGGGGGAAGTTGTGTTTGCGACTATTTTCAGTTGCTTTTAGTTGGGAACGCCTACTTTGCATGTCATTAGCGATAATTATCGCAGACATGCAAAGCGGCAACAAAACGGCCGCTATCGCCATTAAGCTGTCGCTAACAGCTGTTAGCGACAGCTTGCTAATAGGGCGATAAAAATATGGCCGCTTTATCGGCAAAAAGTGCCGCTAAAGCGGCGATAACGCCCTTGCTAATATGCCCAATAGTTACTGTTTGATATTTGACAATTACTGTCAATTGCGGTAGATCTTTATTAAGTGTGGGCTCACGTATCGATGTTTGCAGGCCTACCTTTTCATCAGTTATCTGTGAGGTCCTCTTTATGATGGATTTTAAAGTACTATTCCTATTGTCATTGTGTTTATTGTTTGGTATACTGTATTGTCGTCTTTTATTGTGTATATTGTTATACGTCTATGCGTAGTACATATCTTTGGGTATATTAAAGAACTTTTGTTTTTAACAATAAAAGTACTGAGTGGACATCGATTTATTGAGCATTATTCTGTGTGTTGCTGAGTTTTGAGTTTCCAGCCCATGTCACCTAACTCAGGGGCATATTACCAAGGATTTGCGATAATTATCGCAAAGCGCGCTTAGCGCTGTTTTTTTTATCGCCGGCTATCACTGTATTTCATCGCGGAGATAACGCGTTATTATCAACGCTTATCTCCAAGGCGATAAAAAATCCAGCGAAAGCGGCGAAACCCGTCAATAGAGCGAGTAATCCAGCGATAAATTCACTGCGCTAATGAAAAGCTTGCTAATAGGCAGGTGAGGACTTAACCTTACAATCCACCTCCCATTGACAAGATGGTTAAGTCAAGGTTTTAGCAGGTGTTAAATTCCAGCGCTAATCGCGGTTAGTGCGACTTTTTTGATCGCTTCGCGGTGCTGGGGCCGCGTTGATAATAGGGCGAAGTTGTGTCTGCGAGTGTTTCCATGACGTGTTAGTCAGGAACGTCTACTTTGCATGTCATTAGCGATATATATCGCTGACATGCAAAGCGGCACCAAAACGGTCGCTTTCGCCATAAAGCTGTCGCTAACAGCTGTTAGCGACAGCTTGCTAATAGGGCGATAGAAATATCGCCGCTTTAGCTGCAAAAAGTGCCGCTAAAGCGGCGATACCGCCCTTGCTAATATGCCCCTCAATTCGCCCATTCCACCTTCCTGAAGGAACTTGGTCTGTTAAGCATTTTAATTTTCAGTTTGGGGTGACAAATAGTAACCGTCACCCAGAACGACAGTGGCAAAGGAGGTCAGTAAAAACTATTTTTGTGAATGGAATTCTATCTAAATCACGTATGATAGATAATGATTATCTGACCTTGAATTAAAGCAAACATTTTAGCAGTTATCATAAATTTCATTCAGAAATTTAAAGTGAATATTTGGTCTGCAAGAAATAACCGCTTAGCCTAAACAGCGGCCTAGGAAAATTATATAGAACATATATAGTCCCCCGTGTTTTTCATTGATTTATCTGCGCAAATCGCGTCAGCTGGGACACATGACTCCTGCTTCAATTTAATCGTTGACAGATATATGTGCATTAAAATCATTGGTAATTTAAATACGCCCAGAATTTGTTTCATTTGCTCATTTTTTAACCACGTATTTAAAATTATTTCATGTGATTTTTTTTTTCAAGGTACAATTCTTTTGGGAAATGTTTGTTTTAACTTCGGAAAATCACCTTTTAAATTCACCTGAAATCACCTTTTCAATGCACTATTACTGGTTAAATTCGAACTGCCTTAATTCGTTAACACCTGTTGTTACAACCATTTTTTCTCTAATTAACGAAGTTTCCAAGACATCTTGAACCGCTCCATTTCCTTGCTGGGAATTTTTTTCAGCACTTTGTAATGTAGGAGAATTCAGTACAGCTTTCCAATGTCATACCTGCCACACTACATGTAAGGTAAAATAGAGTCACATATGCTTCAAACTTTAAATCCTTTTTCTTATCATTATTTTTATTAGTATTTTCCCGAAATGCAATATTCAAAGACATACATTGTTCTACTGAACAACAGTTTAATTTTTTACATTCCATCTTATCGTTGTCTCATAATGCAGCACACTTTCAAGCTATTGAATATTAGTATTTTTGCCTTCCTTTGCTGATAACGTTTTTATTGGCTTTTAGAACGAGTGCTAATCAGTGGTAAAGTTCCTATGCTCTCCCTTCTAAGCATGGTAATATTGGCCTACACCTGATTGGTACATTTAATTTACCTTTCAGTCTGTAGTAAATGGTACTACATGTGCCAGAGGGCCTGCAAATTAAATGCTAATAGTGGGTTGCAGCACTCATTGTTCCACCCACTAAAGGTAGCCCTCTAAAACATGTCTCAGGCATGCCACTGCAGTGTGTAGTGCAGCGTTAAACTGCCCTTTCTACCTGGCAAAATAAACCTTTTGCCAGGCCTAAACCTTCCTTTTAATACTTTTAAGTCACACCTAAGATAGGCCGTAAAGGCTCATAGGGCAGGGTGCATGGTATGTAAAAACTAGGACATGTGTACATAATTTTTTTATGTCTTGGCTGTGAAAAACTTCTAAAGTTGTTTTGAACCATTTAAGGGCTATCTCTCCCTCAGGCTAACACAGGGTTACCTCATTACACTTAATAAGTGATAATTTCAGTTTGCAATCAGATAGAGAAATGCTGTTTCCACTCAAATTACTTGTAATTTAAAATACTCTTTTAAAACGCGAAAACAACAAGGTGATGGATGAAATGATGGAATTAATCTCAGCCTCTAGCAATTGCCAAGGCAGGATCCCAATCTATCATTTTTCACCCACCATGCTACCTCAGTTTGGACCCAGCCGCATGCAAATCAATCTTGACCCTGCTCCTCATGGGAACAGTCCAGCCTGAACTGCTAGGTCAGGTCCTCCCTGAACTGGAACACAAGCAACTTAGGTTCGGTTTTGCCCTAGTTAGGGCTCTTTAGCCCGGTATAGCTTGGTTCCAGTGGCAGAGTGAGCCAGGGACACATGTCTGGGCATAGCTGGTGCACTTAGGGTGTCATATGCAAAAACAACAAGGTGATGAATTGAATGCATGAATTTATCTCAGCCACTGGCATTAGCTCGGGTTACATCTCAGTCCATCGTTTTTTGCTCACAATGCCACTCCAGTTTGGACCCAACCATATGCAAATCAGTCATGACCCTGCTCCTCATGGGAACAGTCCAGCCCAAACTGTCAGGACAGGTCCTCCCTGACCGGTTTCACCCTGGTTAGGGCTCTTCAGTCAGCTATAGCTTAGTTCCAGTGGCACAGTGAGCCTGGGACCCACGTCAGGGCATACCCAGTGCCCTGACGTGGCAAATGCAAAAACAGAAGGTGATGGAAGGAATGCTTGAATCAATCTCAGCAACTGACAATCGATCAGACTGTATCTTAATCCATTGTTTTTCACCCACGATTCCACGTCAGTTTGGACCCAGCCATACACAAATCAGTCTTCACCCTGTTCCTCATGGAAACAGTCAAGCCCTAACTGCCAGGCCAGGTGCTCCCTGAACCGGAACACAAGCAACTATGGACTGGTTTCGCCCTAGTTAGGGCTCTTCAGACAAGTATAGCTTGGTTCCAGTGATACAGTGAGCCCAGGGCCCCTGTCTGGCACACCCATTGCACCTACAGTATCAAATGCAAAAACAACAAGGTGATGGATAGATTGATTGATTTGCATATAGTTGGGCCCAAACTCAAATGGCATGGTGTGCAAAATAAAGATGAATTGGGATGCGGCCGAAGTGATTACCAGTGGCTGAGATTAATTCAAGTATTCTATCCATCGCTGTTTTGTATACTTATTGTTTTTCCCTAAGTGGGTTTGCTATGCCCAAATGTGGGTCCCGTGCACACTGTGTCACAGGAATCAAACTGTACCCAGTGGGTGAGCCCATAACTAGGGTGAAACCAGTCCTGAGTTGCTTGTGTTCCGGTTCATGGAGGACCTGGCTGGCAGTTTGGGGTGGACTATTCAGATTGGAGCACGGTTAAGACTGGTATTCTAAGCCAAAGCTCAGGTGGTATGGTGTGCAAAATAATGAAGGATTGGGATGTGGCCCGAGTTATTACTAGTGGCTGAGATTAATTCAAGCATTCCAGCCATCACTATTTTGTATACTTTTAAAATGTTAGCATTTTCCTGCCCAAACCCAAACCAACTATGCCTTTCTGCCCGTGTTCAGGGTCACATGACTGTGAATGGCTCTTCTGTTGAGGGTTGAGTATTATTTCCAAACATTGGGACAAAAGAGGCTTAAGTTTGAGGGGAGAGGGTCTTCCTGCCAGTATGGCTATGGAGGAGTTGTGCCCTATCCTGACTGCACTTCAAAGGGCTCTGCCTGCAGCACCCACAAAGGAGCCAGACGCCAGGCCTGCCCTTGCCTTTGTCACCCTAGGCAGTTTGAAGCCAGTCCCAGTGGAAGAGGAAGAACTGACCAGACCCAGTTTTGGGGGTAGGCCAGGATATTCCCCCATACAAAGACTGCCACCAGTTATAAAAGTGGCACCTTCAGCACCTCTCATAAAACAGTCCTGGACCAGTGGAAGATCCAGAAGAAGGACTGCCCTGCTGCCTAAAGGAGGAAGATTGGACCTGCTTGCCTTCAACCTAGGCTCCTGTTAGATTTGGGGGTCTCTAGTTGGCACAGGTAGGTACTTGTGACAAATAGGGACCCTCGCCTCTAGTCAGGGTAAAGGGGTACACTCCTAAAATAACCCCTGCTCACCCCCTTGGTAGCTTGGCACGAGCAGACAGGCTTATCTCAGAGGCAGTGTGTAAAGCATTTGTGAACACATACAGTAATCTAGTGACAACACTACAGATGGACACCACACAAGGTTTATATCAAAAATAAGTATTCTTTATATAGTTTTAACACAAGACCATAAACGACAAAAATCCACAATACTGTACTTAAAATGGTAGGTTTAGCTTAGTTCTCTTCAGTTCTTAAAATGCGACACTTTGAGTCAATGTACCTTACGATGCGTCACGTTTCTACAACGAAGGTGTTGCAGAGATGGAGATGCAACAAAGTTCTGGTGCAAAGAAATAAAGACGTCAAGTTCTTCCTGATGCGGCACGCTTCTCCGATGTTGCGAGAAGTCTCGACTCGATGCGTCAGCTGCAGCGGCGACACCCTTGTTCCGTGATGCGACGACAGCGGCTTTGGCGGCGACCCTCTTCTCCGGCGTTGCGAGACGCTTCCGCTCGATGCGACAACTGCAGCGGCAACACCCTTGTTTCGTGATGCGACGGCAGCAGCTCCGACGGCGGCACGCTTCTCCGTGGATGCGAGGCGCTTCTCTCGATGCGGTGCAATGCGACAGCTACAGCGGCGACATCTACGATGCGATGGCAGCGGCTGCGACACGCTTCTTCCTCGATGCGAGACTCTTCTTGAGATGCGGTGCAATGCGACAGCTACAGCGGCGTCATCTCCGTGATACGACGGCAGCGGCTGCGACGGCGACACGCTTCTCCCTCTTGAGTCGCGCTTCCAGCTCCTTGCGACACGCAGTCCCTTCAGAAGGCCCAAAACAGCAGCAGGCACTTCCAAAGGATTCTTGGGGAGCTGGTGGTTGAAGTCTGTTGTCCCTGAGACTTCAGCAGGAGGCAAGCTCTTTTCTCAAGCCCTTGGAGATCCTTCACAAGTTCAATAAAAGTGCACACAAAGTCCTTTCTCCTTCCTTTGGCAGTCAGGCAATCACTGCAGGCAGATCCCTCTAGCTTAGGGATAGTCTTCTCCTCAGTTTCTTCTTGGTTCCGCTCCTCAGCAAAGGTTTCTTCTTGTTTCCCAAAGTGATCTAATTTCCTAGGGGTCTGGGTCCCCTTTTTATACACAGTTTCTCTTTGTTCTCTGAAGGCAGAGAGGCCTCTGCCTAGCCCAAAACCAGTTCTGGTCAGTCCTGGAGCACTTTGTTTTTCTGACTCCTTCTTTCCTTTCAGAATGTGGGGCAGAGTGCTCAGCCGCCCGGCAGGAGGTGGAGCCAGCATTGTGGAAGGCAGGCACAGCCCTATTCAGACCCAGGTGCAACTCCTCCCTCCACTCTGGATGCAGATCTTTCTATTCAGCCCTGTGCTGACTCACCCTGTCTCCTGTAGCCACCCCCAGCCCCTGTCACTCAATCTCCAGACAAGGAATACACAACCTAGCAGAGGCAGGCTTGGAAGTTTAGGCAAGAAAATACCCACTTTCTAAAAGTGGTATTTTCAAACACCGAATGTTAAAACCAACTTCACTAAAAGATGTATTTTATCATTCTGAGTTCAGGCATACTAAATTCGTTTTTCTACCATGTTCCCTGGGTCAGTTCTGACTATAAGGTGTAATAGTCAGTCTGCCCATTCTGGCCTATGGGGAGCAGGTAGCCTTGCAATAGTGAAAAACGAAAATGGCTGTAATTCACTATTAGGACATGCAACACACACCAGGGCATGTCCTACCTTTTACTTACACTGCACCCTGCCCTAGGGCCTACTTTAGGGGTGACCAACATGCAGTAAAGGGAAGGTTTAGGGACTGCTATGTGGGTGTACTCACCAAGTCGACATGGCAGCCCTAGGCTGCACACAGGCTCTGCAATGGCAGGCCTGAGGCACATTTTACAAGCCGCTTCTGTGGGTGGCACAACCAGTGCTGCAAGCCCACTAGCGGCATTGGATTTACAAGCCCTGGGCACACTGAGTGCACTGTACTAGGGACTGACAAGTAAACCAATCATCCAATCATGGAGTCACTAATCCATCACACAATTTATAATGGGGAGAGCATATGCACTTTAGCACTGATCAGCAGTGGTAAAGTGCCCAGAGTCATAAAACAGCCAATAACAGGTCAGAAAAAATATAGGAGGAAGGTAAAAAGTTTAGGGATGACCCTGCAAAAAGGGCCAAGTCCAACACAACCCCCTTCCAGCCAAAAACGCAGGGGAGACCAATCACTACCCTGATGGGCTTCCCTGCTTTGGGCGATAGAACCTGGACCCTGGCCCACAACAGCAGGGGCATACTCCAGTTCTACGCCAATCTGAACCTATTGGAATCCCTCTGTCCATACTCTCAGGGTCCACCAAGCTAATCCATGGGGAACCCTTCTCCTCACCTGCGGACACCATCTGTGCAGCACCTAACCTTAACTTGCTCACAGGTGTGTCCCAACAGACAGAAAGCAAGCCACAGTGGCCACTGACAGTGGTCAGGGATGAGACCCAGGCCTTATGCCTCTCAGGGCTCTCAAACCTCTGTGGCGTCAGAGAGCGGGGGCAGTAGCCCCAGGTGCTTGGCACCCTTTGTCCATTCTCCCTCCTGTCAGGTCAGGTATGACATCCTGACACTGATCTACCAGCCCCGGGCCTGTACCCAGCGGCTGGACTGAGACTGGGGTGGGCTTTCCCACACCCGGTCCTCCTCCTTGGGGCTCTGTACCCTCCCACCTGGAGCGGTACCCCCTTCCAGAATTGTCAGGGCACCTGTGGCAGGTGTCCTGCACAATTCGCCCACCAGTTCAGGGGTTCTATCCTGCAACCGGGCGTCCAGGTCAGGGGGGACACCCTGAACCTGGTCCTCCAATCTAGGGTCTAAACCCTCCAGTTGAACCGGGGTCAGAGGCGAGGACTCCCTCCCTCTGCACCCCCTTCCAGAGTACTGCCCCCTCCCATCAGGAGCGGTACCCCCGACCAGAATTGTCAGGGCACCTGTGGCAGGTGTCCTGCACAATTCGCCCACCAGTTCAGAGGTTCTATCCTGCAACTGGGATCCCAGCATAGGGTCTGTACCCTTATACTGGGCAGAGGCCAGGGGTGAGGCTGTCCTCTCCCCGCCCCCCTTACTGGGGTCCTGCACCCTCCCACCTAGAGCGGTGCCCCCGAAGACAAACTGGTAGGGGCACTGTTAGCAGCTGCCCCTTCCTCCAGGTCAGGGGGGACACCCTGAACCTGGCCCTCCAACCCAGGGTCTGTACCCTTAGGCTGGACCTGTGCCTGGCAACCCAGGACTTCCGGGAGGGTACACCAACCCCCCAAGGGAAACACACTCCTCTAGAGTTGTGTAAGAATCTGCCTGGCGCACCAGGACTTCCTGGGGCGCACGCATGCCCCCCCAGAGGGTAACACATCTCTCAGGTGTTGTGTGACAGTCTGCCTGGCGCAGATCTCCCAACCCCTGTCCGACTGACAGTGTGTGAAGATCCCCCAGGACAGAAGTGGTGTCACCATGGTCATTCACTGGTGACTCAGCCCTTCTGGCTGGTCCCTGACCCACTGGTTCTTCCACTGGGGACTCTCTCCCCCTCTCACCCCGGACTTCTGCACCCTCCCAAGTGGAGCGGCACTGCCAGATACCAGAAACACTGGAGCTCCATTTACAGACGCTCCAGGTTCTCTAGACACTAGGAGATCCTCCTCAACAGGCGGCCCATCAGGGCAGCCTAGGCTCCCTACCTGGTGTTCCCTTAAAGAACCATCCATGCTCTGAGACTGGGTTTCGGGCACCTTGGGACACGCAGCCCCACAGTCACTCCTTCTCCACTGAGACAGGACGTGAGTCCCTACACCCCTCCCATTACCACAGGACCTAGCTGGGCTACACTGAACCTCTCCCACCACTCTGGGTTGGAAGACACCTGAGCCACTCCTCTTAGGGTCACTCCCCAATGCCTCTTCAGACCCTCTGGAATCCACCAAAAGGTCTGCCTCCAATGTGAGCTCCCTGAGGTCAGAGAACTCACACTCCAACAGGTGTTGGCATAGCTCTGGAAAACAGGGACTTACAATATGCTCTCCCAAAATTGGATCACACAGTCCCCCACAGGGGTTAACCAAACTATCCTTCACCTCACCATCCAGTGCCTCGCACACGTACCCCACACCACTCTTCTGAGATTGGCAAGACAGTATCTGACTGTCTCTGTCACTCAACCCACACTCTTCTGGGCGGTCTTCACACTCACATACCAGGACTTCAACTGTGGGGGAACCACTCTCCCTGCACCTCCCATCTAGAGTCAGTAGAGTGTCCCTCCTGCTACTAGGACCATGAATCCCTGCGTCAGTTTCCCTATTCCTCTCAGGGACACTGCGCACTACTGGAGCTACCTCATGTCCTTGAACCTTCTGGTGTATGTTAACGCCCTCCAAGTCAGGCACCACATCTCTGGGTGTGTGTACTACTCCCTCAGCACTAGATAACATAATTTTGCTGCCACCATCTGAGCTGGACTCCCCCTTCAACTCAGCAACGCTCATGTCCTGAGCTGCCCAAATTTCTTCTTCTTGGGCTAAGGCACTCATGGCCTCCAGCCTCTCGAGCTCTAAATCAAGCTCCCTCATTCTCAACTCATGCTCCTGATCCATTCTTTTCTCTTCTAGGGCCAATTTCCTAATTTCCAATTGCCCATTTATTTTGGCCAGCTCCAACTCATGCATCCTATTTCTCTCCCTGTCCTCCAGCTCCTCTGGGGACAGGCCTTTGGCAGAAACACTGCTACCTGCTAGGGAAGGTGCTTTCCTTTCCCCTGGACCCAATGGCCCTTCCAGCTGCACATCTGCATTATTATCCCCTTCCTCATTCTCAGGGGTTTTCCTTGCTTCTACCCAGGCCCTCAGCGCCTTATAGAACTCATCCCTCTTGGTGAGCCCGGTAATTGCAACATTAAATCTTTTGCAGAAGTGCTTCAGCTGCTTTGCATTGTAGCATTCTAGTTTCTCCTCTTCCCAATCAAAATCAACAGATGCTATGGATGCTGGTTTCATGATGGCTGAACTTGGCTAAAAATGGAAAGTCCCAGAAAAAAAAATCTACCAAAAGTATGTGGTCGCGTTTTGGTCTGCACTCACTAGTAGTGTTCACCAATCACTGCACATGAGTCACAAATGCAAGTCCAGAATCCTCACCGCTGACCACCAATGTTAGATTTGGGGGTCTCTAGTTGGCACAGGTAGGTACTTGTGACAAATAGGGACCCTCGCCTCTAGTCAGGGTAAAGGGGTACACTCCTAAAATAACCCCTGCTCACCCCCTTGGTAGCTTGGCACGAGCAGACAGGCTTATCTCAGAGGCAGTGTGTAAAGCATTTGTGAACACATACAGTAATCTAGTGACAACACTACAGATGGACACCACACAAGGTTTATATCAAAAATAAGTATTCTTTATATAGTTTTAACACAAGACCATAAACGACAAAAATCCACAATACTGTACTTAAAATGGTAGGTTTAGCTTAGTTCTCTTCAGTTATTAAAATGCGACACTTTGAGTCAATGTACCTTACGATGCGTCACGTTTCTACAACGAAGGTGTTGCAGAGATGGAGATGCGACAAAGTTCTGGTGCAAAGAAATAAAGACGTCAAGTTCTTCCTGATGCGGCACGCTTCTCCGATGTTGCGAGAAGTCTCGACTCGATGCGTCAGCTGCAGCGGCGACACCCTTGTTCCGTGATGCGACGACAGCGGCTTTGGCGGCGACCCTCTTCTCCGACGTTGCGAGACGATTCCGCTCGATGCGACAACTGCAGCGGCGACACCCTTGTTTCGTGATGCGACGGCAGCAACTCCGACGGCGGCACGCTTCTCCGTGGATGCGAGGCGCTTCTCTCGATGCGGTGCAATGTGACAGCTACAGCGGAGACATCTACGATGCGACGGCAGCGGCTGCGACGGCGACACGCTTCTTCCTCGATGCGAGACTCTTCTTGAGATGCGGTGCAATGCGACAGCTACAGCGGCGTCATCTCCGTGATGCGACGGCAGCGGCTGCGACGGCGACACGCTTCTCCCTCTTGAGTTGCGCTTCCAGCTCCTTGCGACACGCAGTCCCTGCAGAAGGCCCAAAACAGCAGCAGGCACTTCCAAAGGATTCTTGGGGAGCTGGTGGTTGAAGTCTGTTGTCCCTGAGACTTCAGCAGGAGGCAAGCTCTTTTCTCAAGCCCTTGGAGATCCTTCACAAGTTGAATAAAAGTGCACACAAAGTCCTTTCTCCTTCCTTTGGCAGTCAGGCAACCACTGCAGGCAGATCCCTCTAGCTTAGGGATAGTCTTCTCCTCAGTTTCTTCTTGGTTCCGCTCCTCAGCAAAGGTTTCTTCTTGTTTCCCAAAGTCTAATTTCGTAGGGGTCTGGGTCCCCTTTTTATACACAGTTTCTCTTTGTTCTCTGAAGGCAGAGAGGCCTCTGCCTAGCCCAAAACCAGTTCTGGTCAGTCCTGGAGCACTTTGTTTTTCTGACTCCTTCTTTCCTTTCAGAATGTGGGGCAGAGTGCTCAGCCGCCCGGCAGGAGGTGGAGCCAGCATTGTGGAAGGCAGGCACAGCCCTATTCAGACCCAGGTGCAACTCCTCCCTCCACTCTGGATGCAGATCTTTCTATTCAGCCCTGTGCTGACTCACCCTGTCTCCTGTAGCCACCCCCAGCCCCTGTCACTCAATCTCCAGACAAGGAATACACAACCTAGCAGAGGCAGGCTTGGAAGTTTAGGCAAGAAAATACCCACTTTCTAAAAGTGGTATTTTCAAACACCGAATGTTAAAACCAACTTCACTAAAAGATGTATTTTATCATTCTGAGTTCAGGCATACTAAATTCGTTTTTCTACCATGTTCCCTGGGTCAGTTCTGACTATAAGGTGTAATAGTCAGTCTGCCCATTCTGGCCTATGGGGAGCAGGTAGCCTTGCAATAGTGAAAAACGAAAATGGCTGTAATTCACTATTAGGACATGCCACACACACCAGGGCATGTCCTACCTTATACTTACACTGCACCCTGCCCTAGGGCCTACTTTAGGGGTGACCAACATGCAGTAAAGGGAAGGTTTAGGGACTGGTAAGTGGGTGTACTCACCAAGTCGACATGGCAGCCCTAGGCTGCACACAGGCTCTGCAATGGCAGGCCTGAGGCACATTTACAAGCCGCTTCTGTGGGTGGCACAACCAGTGCTGCAAGCCCACCAGCGGCATTGGATTTACAAGCCCTGGGCACACTGAGTGCACTGTACTAGGGACTGACAAGTAAACCAATCATCCAATCATGGAGTCACTAATCCATCACACAATTTATAATGGGGAGAGCATATGCACTTTAGCACTGATCAGCAGTGGTAAAGTGCCCAGAGTCATAAAACAGCCAACAACAGGTCAGAACAAAATATAGGAGGAAGGTAAAAAGTTTAGGGATGACCCTGCAAAAAGGGCCAAGTCCAACAGCTCTCCAGAAGTGACTCCAAGGGTCAGTTGGCTGACCTCCTGTTTGAGCTACAGGGACAAAGCAAGCTTCAAGAGGCCTTCCTTTAAATGCCTAGCAGACCAGCGCCAACTGGACCTGCCTCAACCTGCATAAGCCCTGCTGCTGGGCTCTGCTGGAGTGATTCCTCCTGATCTCCTAGAGGTGACCCCGCAGGTCCTGGACTGTGTAGTGATGAAGTCCGCAGTCAGGATGTAGTTTTACGTAGATTTATTGAGTTAGTTACAAGTAGATGAGTTGTAGAGTTCTACAGCCCCACCAGGAGCAGTCTTCCTGCTGCTCAGCCCTTACTCCAACTGACACACTCAAGCATCCAGGCACCCAAACATTCCATTCAAGACTCTCACACCAACATTCCATGCATCACATTCACACCGGCTGAGCAGCTAGGGAGTAAGTAACCAGATAAATACAACACCGGTTACTACATACCTTCCCTTCTTCTACAAAAAACAAAAATAGCAACCACCAAGAAGAGGAAGGTTCAAACAAAGGGAACCCCAAGAAAAAGAAAAATGGAAAAGTAGAGAAAAAGTGAGAAGAAAGTGGACCCAAAGCGTGAAAGGATCATAGCAAAGAAACCAAAGAAAATCAGGCGTGAACAAAGAAGAAAATACAATGGAGGTATACAAGAGTAAGTACAATGGAAAGAGAAAATGAAATAACCGGTTAAGACCGAAGTACAAGAGAAAGGAAAGAGAATACATAGAAAATATACATGAGATGTACAAAAAGTACATGCAATAAAAATAAACAATGTAGAGGAGATGCAAAGATAAATATACAAAAAATATATATTACCTACCCATCATCCTCCAATAATTTTTAAAGAAAACATTTGAAATAGGTGAGGGACACCCGAACAGGCTTTCCCCAACATACAGGTGAATAAATGGACCAGAAACATGGAACATCTACACCAAACATGAACAAAAACAAATGGTTAAGGGGAAAGAAATGTTGACTGCTAACCATACAGCTAATCCGGCCTAAGGGCAGACAACCAACGAGTGTGCACAAAGTACGCACATACAATGATACACATGGGACTCAAACCCATTAGAACCTCTAAATAAAGGTTAGAAAAGTGTACATAACAATTCAACACATGGGACTCGTACCCATAAGAACCCCTGTGAGGAGGTTAGAAACGTGCAGGGAACAATAGAAAACATGGGACTTGTACCCATTAGAACCACGTAGATGGGACTAAAACCCACTACAAACTGTGTAGATGGGACTAAAACCCACTACAAAAACATGAAGTGAAACACCAGGTGACTGCACCAAAAACTGTGAAGATACGTTGAAAGGGATTAAAACCCATCAACTGTGATAAGGGTGATTCGTAGCCAAGAATTGTAGTATGCATAATACAAGATTGCTTGGACAGTAAGCAGGGAAAAACTTGCACAATGAAAGAACAAAACCCAATGCCGGTGTGGGACCCCTCACCCGAGTAATGCTACTATGGCCACACTCTAGACTTATTGACACCCACAAGCATGTAACTCAAACTGTCGCACATTAACAACAAATTGCAAGCAAAGATAGTCACACTAGATTTGGAATCAGACCGATTCCAATAACCATGAGGGTTAAACAAAAGAAAAGTGAATTTTTTCAATGCCTATGCCCCTAAAAGAAAACATTAGCTGCAAACTGAATAAAACTTTAAATATAAGGGGACCCCACAGGAATTACATGCAGCGTATTGAAACAATTTCTAGAGAAGCAACCCCTTGACTATGCCCACCCAACATATTGAGCGTGAACTCAGCCGTGACCAACAGGTATCGAACTACATGCCCACGTGAGTGAGCAACAACAACCTTCAACAACAATGAGCGTGCAAGACGATGGGTGAGGACTCCACAGGAAATTATACGCAGCATACATGTCTAGCCTCACATGCATGTAACTGCATTGTTTGATACAGATGGCAAATTCAAAGTCCATTATTAAGCGGAAAGCCCCAGAAACGGGTGCATTACCAAAATCCTTCCTTTACACAGGAGTGAAGTGAAAAGCAGCAGTACACTTGGATCCAGCAACGTCCCCGGTAAACTTCAATTGTCCGTGGAACTTAATTGGTAATACACGTGATTGGCAACTGGACACAAAGGGACACTCCATAGCCCCGCTGCCTGCGTGCTGCCTCCAATCTCAAAATGGCGGCACGCATGCGTTATAAACGCTCGGTGGCTTGCGGTTGCAGCGTGCTGCAAAGCGTTGCCCAGCAGCTCGCCATGCCGTGTAGACGGAGAGGCGACACAGAGGTGCCATGATGATATCCGCGTGACGTTGCCCAGCAGCTCTTCATGCCGCGTAGACGGAGAGACAACACAGAGGTGCCATGAGGATATCCGCACGACTCAAAGGTATGAGTGCGCGTACAATAGTAGACTCGTGTCACCTTTTGAAAAATGCCCAGCTGCCGTTAAACTGCCATAAGTCCCGGGGCCGCACAGGATATGATGTAAGCACACCATAAAAGACCGAAACATGGTGCTGGTAACTAGTCATATTTCCCATTGATCACCAAAGCATTTGACGTAGATGTTGAAGAAAAAGATCTCTGCTCAAAGAACTTGATCCTGATGCCGGTTCAGAGGCCATGTTCCAACGAAACACTGTGAAGGCAACACAGTGTATGCTCAAATCCAACACTGACAAAGAGAATTTCAAAAGGCACGAAGACAGTGTGCAGCATTCCCCTTTCCAGCACACACATCCATATGCCCATGCTGCTTGTATATGCCAAATATGTAAAGCATGTATGCTTCTAAGCACCACCAAAACGAGTTGATTAGAAGGATCACACAAGTTGTCAGAAAAGCAGGAAATCCAATAGTTTAACCCAATGAAGTACAAGCAGGCTTGACTGCTCTCGCACGGAAAAGCAATGGCACAGTGTGCTGAGAAATCCCAATCCAGTGCACATTCATTGAAAGTAAATCACATAGTGATGGCTACCACCACAGATGACACTTGTAAATAGCAGCCCCCATACTCAGCAAACCAAATTCTCATTGTAAGCCTCTGGAGATCGAGTTTGTCCACCACTTGAGTCAAAGTCACTAATAACAGACAAATAAAACATGTCCAGGCAGGGGCTGTAGGCTGAGACTGGTGGAGTGCTGAAGATCGCACAAGCTGTCATGGAAGCAGGAATGGGCAATCCTTTAGCTCAAAGAAGTACAAGCAGGCTGGGGCTGTCCGGTGAAAAGGACACTGGTGGGGCTTACACGCCTTGTACTTCAGACTGGAGGTTTTCTTCTTAGTTTCTGTAGGTTTCCTTAAGAGATTTCTTGTTTCAGAGTCCTTTTTAAAAAAAACACGTAGTTTCGTTTCAAGAATCGTCGCCAAACATTTGTAGTGATGAAGTCCGCAGTCAGGATGTAGTTTTACGTAGATTTATTGAGTTAGTTACAAGTAGATGAGTTGTAGAGTTCTACAGCCCCACCAGGAGCAGTCTTCCTGCTGCTCAGCCCTTACTCCAACTGACACACTCAAGCATCCAGGCACCCAAACATTCCATTCAAGACTCTCACACCAACATTCCATGCATCACATTCACACCGGCTGAGCAGCTAGGGAGTAAGTAACCAGATAAATACAACACTGGTTACTACAGACTGTTAGCTGGCATCAGAGTGTACTCCTTCTGAAGAAAAGGTGAAGACACACAAGTTTTGGGCTTCTCATGACCACCAAGTGACATCTTTGTGCCAAGAATCGACCGCCTGTGACGACCGACAAAGGGAAGCTCCAGCGGGACCTTCCCTTCACGCCAGCAGTGACTGCAATGCAATGCTCCAGCAAGACCTGCCCTTCAGGCCGACAGCGAAAGTCTGCATCGACCACCAACACCAGCACTGACCAGCTCTTCGGAAACAGTGACCGTTCGGGATGCCCGACCTGTACCTCATGCTGACAACGACCTACTTGCGGACCCCGCCAACGCGAACAGCAGATCCAGCTGTGGACTTGAGAAGGTAACTCTTCAGCAGCACAAACCTTGTCCCTGTATCTGAACAGTGCTCAATCGTGGTCAACCTGGACTTGTGACTTTCCCATGATCCAGCATGCCCAGATAACTGCAACGTGAGCTTTGTGCTTTTGGTGCTAGTTTCACCTAAAACTTCAAACATTCATAGCTCTAGTTCTGCTGATTTAATTTTTGACATTTTGGTGTCATTTTATTTATTAAAAAATACTGTATTGTTCTAATTGGTTTGGGATTTTTCTAGTGTAGTGTCTTCGCTTTATTACTGTTTGAGTGCTGCATAAATACTCTACACATTGCCTCTAAGTTACTGACGGCTTTTGTGCCACACTACCAAATGGTTAAGCACAGATTTATTTAGTGACTTTTGCGGTTCACCCTGACGAAAATTGTGTTTTTTATTCGAGGGGATTCCCTCTCAACTAATAACCCAATTTCTTACAATGATCATGTCTTTTTTCATATTGGTTAGTAACCTCAATCTCTGATTAAACCAAGATTGAAGGCTGATATTGTTTAAGTCTAAATAAACCTGTTGATTTATTATTCAATATGGTTCAGTGTCTGTTTTTGTTTTTACTTCCACACTGTTAGTTGTCAGTAATATGTAGATCAGATTTATTCCCCTGGGTTCATAAATTGTCAAAATAGATACAACTCTGACCCCTAATGCCTTATAATGCTAAAGAATACTAGCATCTGAACAAAGTCAGTTTGTCTTTTCAAGACATTCAACAATTCAATTTCTTTTCATAACTTGTTATGCAGCCAGTATATTTTCCAAATCAGTAGTAAACAATTATCCTTAGTTAAGATAATTTGGTAACAAATATGTTGGAGAGAGAGAGTAATACAATGATCAAGTGTGGTATCATATAATGTAAATCTTCTATCTTCTTACCCTCACAAACACCTATTGGAACCAGTGAGGAATTGTAAGTGGGAATGCTGGGTGACAGGATTCCCAACACCACCCAGAACTTAAATATACAATTTCTGGAATTATATGAGCTATACCTTTCGCAATGGGGATTAACTGTGTGGATCCAGAATTTCCGCCTCGAAATCCTCATGGCATTTTCTTGTTGTTTGGGTTTAACACACACATTTACCACCTGCTCTGCGTGGATGATAAATGTGTGTTGGGGCATGGTGTAAGTGGGGTTGGTGGGAGAGGGGCACGGGGGTGAGGGAGGAAAAGAGCAATGGTTACATGCTGTGCCTTCACCTTGTCTGACCATCATTCAAGGGCCCAGGAACAGGTGCAGAATGCAATGCAGCCATTTCCCATGGGGACTCTACTGGTTCCATTTTCCGGCCTTTAAAATCATGTCCGTTGTTTCTCTACTTGGTAAATCCGAGGGAAGGAACAACAGCCCACTCAAGATTAAGTGGAGTAGAATTCTACCAGAAATTCTGCTCCACTTAACGCATAATCAGAGCCTCAGTGAAATCTGAGATGGCCACCTTGGTACTGTATGAAATTTGCCTACCAATTTAATTCCAGGGTTTAAATATCTTAATTTTCCCTCACCCTGACATATCACCCCTTGCTTATATCATGACACGTCATTTTCTTGTTAAAACTCATACATAAGTTCTTATCTGCGCCATTATGAGAACTATTCCTTTACATGGTGTGTTTTAACCGTACAGAATATTAAAGTAGGGTACCCTTATTGTGTGGATTTACATTTTCCACTGACAATCCCTGTACAACTCACTTGAGCTGGGAATGTGTAAAGATCCACTCTGACGCAGTATGAAGAGGAATGTAATCTTTATTGTTCCAAGTTACATTCGCAGCTACCTCCAGCTTGCTCTCTCAGCTCCTGAGCTCCAACCTCCCTTTCTTTTAAAGAACAACATTCCACCCAGCAACATAGTTCTAAATTCCATCCCAGAAAGCTAAGACAACTCTACACATCTTCCCCCTTATACATAATAAACAAATTTGTCCATCCTTAACAATACATGGACTAACAGGTAAGAGTAAAATGAGGAATAGATCAGGAGGCACAGATAATGGCAAGAACAAAACACTAGTCACTAGAAACTGGTTGGGGAGCACAGCATTTGGAGACATTCCCCACACTCCAAGTAGAACCATCAGCTAAAATGAGAATATTCTTTTTCACAGTTTTTACTTGTACAGGTTTAGAAAACTTACTTTCACCCTTGGTAACAATTCCATTCCTTTTAACTGCAACCCAATCACCCTCCTTTATGTCAGACACTTTGACTCCCTTCTTGTCATTATAATATTCCATTGCAATAAATTGCTTTTGAGTCACACCACTTTCCACAGCATTGCGATCAACCCTCACGCAGTCCTTGTCTTTAAGCCACCCATGAACCTCTTTCACACCAGGCTCACGCCCTTTAAGGGAGACAAAAGGAGACGCTCCAGTGACTGAGTGTGGAGTCACCCTATAGGACCACACCAGCTTTCTTAATTCCTCAAACCAAGATAAACCATTGGAGAGTGAAAGTTGTATATTCTCCATAATCAAACGGTTGATTCTCTCAACCAACCCATTGGCTTCAGGTCTGAACACAGCCACCCTTTCTTGTTTTATTCCAAGTTTGCACAAGAATTCTCGCATCTTCCTTGACACTAGCTGTACATCAGATATTAGGGTCTTTGGAATTCCTTCGTTCATAAACACCCTCTCCAAAAACCCTACTACCTTCTCAGTGTCAATGCAATCAGTAGTTTTGATAAAATGATAATCCACTAGAACCATTATAAATTTGCTACGTGAGCCAAGTTTGGATATTGGCCCCAAAAAATCAATCGCCACCTTCTCCCAGGTCGTTTGGGAAAATCCACACAAGCCAGGGGGGCTGCCTCACAATTTTAGTCTTATCGCTATTCGCACATGCACAGCATTCTCTCACAACATCTTCGATGTCACTATCCATGCCAGGCCACCAAAAAGATTGCCGTTTATGTCTCTTAGTCCTGTTCCTACCCAGGTGTCCTTCATGTGCAATATTAAAAAAAAAATTCCTGAGTCCCAATGGCGGCACAAACTGACTCCTTCTCAACAACCTTCCATTGCATACACTTAGTTCGGCTTCCACGTTGCGAAAACCCTTGAAACGAGCATCATCCACAAGACTCCCTTCCTTACTTCCAGACACACACTTGATCACATGCTGCAAAACAGCATCTTCCAACATGGCAGTTGTCCACTCCATTTCATCCAGGGCTAATTCTTCCATGCCCCTCACCACTTCAATGTCATGATCTACTTCCACTCCGATTTCATCAACTGGCATCCTGGACAGATAATCAGCCACTACATTCTTCAAACCCTTCACATACTCCACCTCAAAATTGTATTCAAGAACAGAAAGCATCCACCTGGAGATCCTGGGAGTCACACTACCTTCGAAACCTCTACCACCTTTAAACAGATGGATAAGGGGCTTATGATGAGTGCGGACCTTAAAAGATAGACCCCAAACAAAGTACCTGAAGTGTTTGACCCCCCAACAACATGCCAAGGCCTCTTTCTCAATTACTGAATAGGAACCTTCGCACCTCGAAGTCTTCTAGATGCATTCCTATAATCCTCTCATGACCTTCATATACTTGGCAAAAGACACACAATTGATGGACGGAATGCAGAACAAATCAAAACATTCACCCCCAGTCAAGAGATCTGGGTTAAATCCATCATTCTTTTGCTCACCATGCCACCCCAGTTTAGACCTGGCCATATGCAAATCAGTCTTGACCCTGTGCCTCATGGGAACAGTCCAGCCCAAACTGCCAAGCCAGGTCCTCCCTGGACCAGAAACAAGCATCCTAGGACCGGTTTCGGGGTTTCACACCTCTTCAGCCAGGATAGCTTGATTCCAGTGGCACAGTGAGCCCAGGACCCACGTCTGGGCATACCTGGCGCACTTAGGGCGAGAAAGCAAAAGACACACAATTGATGGACGGAATGCAGAACAAATCAAAACATTCACCCCCAGTCAAGAGATCTTGGGTCAGTACAGCTCCTATCCCTACTGAGCTTGCATCAGTGGTCACAAAAGTTTTGGTGCTGACATCAAAGTGGCCTAGGGTCGGAGCACGGAGAATACATTATTTCACTTTATTGAATGCTTCATTACAAGCCTCATCCCTATCAACCACAGCACCTTTCTTCATCAACAACCAGAATGGTTCAACAATTTCAGTAAAACCTCTCACAAATTTAGAACAATATTCCGCAAGACCAAGAAAAGATTTTAATTGATCTTTTTAAGGGGAGAACGAGCGTCCTTCACAGCAGAAACAATGCTCTTTTTAGGTTTGATTCCAGCCTTGGATATTTCATGCCCTAGGTACGTCACACAACTCTTTCTCAATTGGCACTTTTCCTTCTTTATCGTTAGACCATGAGTCTCCATCCGTTTTAACACCTCATTCATTACCTCATCATGATGTTTGCCATCTTTCCCAACAACCAACACATCATCTTGGAAACAGAGAACATCTTTCAAACCCACGAATATCTGTTGCAGAGCCCTTTGAAACTCCGCTGAGGCGGATACTAAACCAAATGGCATCCTACAGTAACGGAATGCTCCCAGCGGTGTGACAAACAAGGTGAGATGTCTAGAATCTCTAAGAAGATCAATTTGATGGTACACCGCAGGCATATCAATTACACTAAATACTTCTCCACCACCCATGGCCATTAGCATCTCAGAAATATTGGGTAAAGGTTGCCTATCAACCCAAATATTTTTGTTCAGGTCACGCAAGTCAACACACAAACAAATTTTGCCTCTATATTTAGGTGCGACTACGATGGGAACCAACCATTCAGAGGCTTCAATGAGTTCTATTATTCCTTGTTCCAATAACTTCTTGATTTCCCCTTGGAGAGGCTCTTTCATCAAGTGGGGCACATTCCAAACTCTATGCACAACCGGCACAGCATTTTTCTTCAAAATAATTTTATATGAGAAACTCTTGAACTTCCCCAGTTTATCAGAGAATACATCTGGATACTTCTGCATTATGGTCGTTTCATAAGTGTCAACACCATTCACAACAGTAGTCATGACTGGTTCAGTGGCGTTAAGATTCAAGATGATGCTGAGATCTTTTTGGTGATTCCAGCCTACTAGGTTTGACTCCGATTTTGTCAAGTACCCTCGACCATATACCTTGTTTCCATTAAAATTTATCACCATCCACCTCAACCCTAGAATCTATATAGTGTTTCCACCGTATCCAAAAGCCTTAATGTCGGACTTGTCCCATGAAAACTCCTCATCACTCCATGTCTTGTGATATGTTTCCATAGAGAGTAATGTGTAAAGACTACCAGAATCAACTAACATCTTGACACTACACTCATTCAAACCAATAGTGCAATGAGGTTTTTCTAATTTGTGTGTACTCTCTTTGACAACATCGTTATTTAGCACACAGGGGCTCCCAGAGGATTCTTCTTTAAGACCGAAACCTTCCACATTCAACTTCAATTCATGGACACTATCGCACGTGTAATCTATTTCTTGCACATGACTGAATTGAGTTTTTGCTTTGCAAACTTTGGCAAGGTGGCCTTTCCTACCACATGCTCGACATGTTACATTCCTAGCCATGCACTTGGTGCTAGAAGCTATGTGACCAAGAGCACCACAACGGTAACATTTGACCACCCTTGTGTTGAATCCTTGAGAGGCAGGTGCACCTCGGCAAGTGTCACTAGGTTTGCTAGAAAGAGAAGGATTTACATTAGGCTTCACCTTTTTTGTTTCATCAATAGATGCATGTACTTCGGGCGCTTTAGGGACCATTTCCTTTGAAGATATGGCACTAGAACATTTGTCCATCTCCTTGATCCATAAATCTGTGTGCTCTAACCCCTTAGCGAACAAAATTGCTTCTTCCAAAGTAGGATCTTTTATGAGCTGGTTTTCCCTTACTCTCTTATTATTGGTACACCTTACAATCTGATCTCGTATAAGAGAATCTCCCAACCCTTCAAATCGGCATGCTAGAGAAAGTCCCCTTAATACAGCAACATAGGACGCAATATCTTCATCAACCTTTTGCACACGACAAAAAAATTGTGTCTTTCCAAAACAATGTTAACCTTTGTAGTGAAGCGCGTTTCCAACATACTCATTGACATTTAGTAAACATTATTTGGCTGACCATCTCCCATACCCAATGAAATTTTGGGGAGGTCTTCGTACAAACGTTGCCCCTCTACTCCTAAATGATGGAGTAAACTGGCTTGTCTGCGAACGGGACGATACTTGTCAGTCCCAGTTGCCAAAACATAAGTAAGAAATAACTTCTTCCACTCCTTCCAAGGAATGGGAGGTTCACCAGGAGAGGCAAGGAAGGTGGGTGGCGCAGACAAACTTTGGTCAGCCATGAGATAACAAATACCCAGTATATATGCAAATTGGCTAAATGCGTTACATGCAGTGCACATAAGACATAACATATAAGTTGATATAACACAGTTCACCCGAAGTTCCACCTGTGAAAGCAAAATAGATTAAAACAAATAATAAACTAACACAATAAGTTAAAACAAAAACATCAAAATAACAAACCGATGTTCCGTACGTAGGCTTGGGCAGCAACTCGATATCCAGACCAATCAATAAATCCAATAAAAGGTATCCAGTTTGAAACACAGTTTATGCGGTACAAAAGTTTCACATCGTAATGTAGCAGGTAAGTGGTTACCAGTTAACGAAGTTCGATGTTGTAAATATCTTGAAAAGTTCTCGCCGCTGTAAACACAATAATCTAATGTTCCAATGCCGCAATCCGATTTCCCAAAAGAAAATCCACTCAAGATGGCCGCTACCGTATGTGGTATTGCGTGATGCTACAACGCTGCAAATCCGATTTCCAAAAGAAAATCCACTCAAGATGGCTGCTGCCGTACGTGGTATTGCGTGATGCCTCAACGCTGTGACTCTAAGCCCAAAATAAATTTCACTCAAGATGGCCGCTGACGTACGTAAGTATGCGTGATGTTTCAAGATCGCAACTCGGATTGCAAAAGAAAATCCACTCAAGATGGCCGCTGTCGTGCGTGGGGTTGTGCTTGCTATATCTGAGGGAATTAAGCACTCGAATTAAGGCAAAACAAAGTTGCGAGGAACGAGACGAAGTTACGGAGCGCGAGTCTCATTTTTAAAGTAAGCGCACAACGAATTTTCTTTCCGTTCAGTTTCTTTTTTTTTTTTTTAAACTTTACAATTGGCAATACAATTGCATTTTGTACATATCAGGAACATCTAATGAAGCGGGAACCAGTAAATTCAAACAATCGCTAATACCACATTTTTGTACCCGGTACAGAACACCGAGTAGGAGCATTAGTTAAAGTAGATGCAGAGAAGCAACAGTTTACACTCCAGCGTGTAGACAATTTGTACTCACAGTCCTTGGGTAGCGTAGATTTATATGTTGTCTTGGAGAAGAATTTCCTTTAGTTGTAAATTCTTTTGTGTTCTCTGTAGGTGAAAATCCAGGGGTGGAGGTAGTAATCACACCTTCCCCCTGCGCAGACAGGGTTCAAATAGTTGCCAATGTAAAGATCCACTCTGACGCAGTATGAAGAGGAATGTAATCTTTATTGGTCCAAGTTACATTCACAGCTACCTCCAGCTTGCTCTCTCAGCTCCTGAGCTCCAACCTCCCTTTCTTTTAAAGAACAACATTCCACCCAGCAACATAGTTCTGAATTCCATCCCAGAAAGCTAAGACAACTCTACAGAATGTTATCATCTGAAGTTTTTATTCTTAGTGGTTCTTTATTGAAAGGTTTTATTTAACCTACCTTCCTAGCTGATACAAATGTGCTCCAGTAGCTGTGTGAAATTTATTCTGAACAAGCACGCAACACCAGTTCCCATTTCACTATAAGAAGTGTCCTCAATCGGGATATTGAGAAATTGGATGAATCACATGGATGTCTAGAATGTATAATTCGTTATTTAGTCAATTAAGTGCCAGATATACAAAGGGAAGATCTCAGCCAGTCAGTGTTTTTTGCACGCCAACTGGTTTCCGACCTACCATTCATTTTGCAATGCTACTGATGTACTACCAAGTCTCATCGCAAACTGCACATTTGCAGGATAACCAAAAACCTCCTGCTCATTAATATGTGTAAGGTAGGAGGCATTCATGACCTACTGTGAATGCCGGGATGGAGGCATGCAAGGGACAGTAGACCTCCATTCATGTATTTGCATTTACTCCATTTCCTCCAAAGCCTGCATTAAAACAAAAGGTTTTCATGCAGAGAATGACATCAGAGGGAGAATGCAAAGTCCATGGACCACTGTTGCTCCTTGAATGCCTCCTGCTACCATTCAAGGGAAAGCTATTCCACTGAAACAGCTCCCACTTTGCAAATGGGATCCATTCAAGTTTCAGTAGCGCAATGGTTTGTGATGGCAACTGAAGTCGCAAAAATACTTAGGAGTGTGACTTGCGAGCAGGTTGGGGACACTATCTGCTCTGTAATGTGGCATGAGGTGCAAAATGAATTTTGTAGATTGGATAGATTTGTCTGACTCACAAAATACTTTTAGTACATTTTGACTTGTGCTTTTGTGGTTGCAAATCCTGTGATATTTTGAATTGCATGTGACCACAATACAAACTTCGTAGATTGGGACCTCAAACAATCCGAGTTTTAATATCTTATGTTTACTTCCCTCAAGAGTTACTACATATCTGTCAGGATTCTGCAATGTAGTGGTCAAATGATATGATACTGACCTAATTTACCCGGAACCCCTAGACTGGGAGTGGCACACCATTGCCTGAAATAGAGACATGGAGGAAAAGAGGAAAGGATCAAAGAAAAAGACAGTGCAGGGACTATTTTCTTTCTTCAATCAGTAGGTTTAAAGGGTTTCAGGATCATAAACGGGATCTGTAGGACTGGGCCTAGCATCCAGTAATGAAAAACAGGTTACTATCTAGAAGGAGAGGAGAAGTAAGATTGTACTACCGGCCTGAACTGTGGCATAAATAAACATAAGACTTAGAGAATATAAGTGGTGCCCACCAGTTTCTCCAGCAAAATGAACGTGATGCGCATCACATGCGACAAGGAACTTGCTGGCGACAGGGGACAAGTTGATACAGCCTTGGAGAGGTCAGGAGCGTGTATGAAATATCAGATGGCTGCAGAAGAAAACACAGCTGAAATCGGTAGGAGAGGGAGCACAAGAGACCGAAAAGGTAAAAAACAACAAATGGGCAGGTATGCAAACAGGGTCAAAGTCTGTGGCAGTGGTAATCCACATAACCATGGCCATTGTTCTGTACTTCCCTCAGCTGAGTCTTTGATACTTGCAGCACTGCTGCTCATGCTGCCTGGAAAGTTTTGATCCTGAACCAGAAGTAACCAGGCCTAAGTCTTTCCTACTTTGACCTCCAGCTCTGCTCCAACCAGTGGCGTAGCAAGGGGGGCGGTCTGCCCCGGGTGGCACAAGTTTTGGGGGTGGTGGTCTCCACCCCCTCTGCTCTTACCTGCAGCCGTCGCAGGAATCGCCAACACCCCCCTGCCCCGCTCCTACATGCGGCAGCCACAGGCGGCAAATGCAGAGACCGCAGAGGCAGCATAAGGTCTAGCTACGTCACTGGCCCCAAACCGTGGTGTACTAAGGTTGGCATGGACCCTGTTGCAAGCAAGGAAAAGGGTCCCTGTGGCTGCTGTTGTGGTAGTAAAATACAGTACAAATGAGGGTACAGTGGGCCCCTTGGTTCTCTGGGTCCCAGTGCTACTGTACTTGCTTTACTAAAGGTAGTGACATCCCTGGCCCCACCTACAACTGACCCGTAATCCATCAAAACCATGGGGCAGATTTACAAGAACTGGCGCATCTCTGCATATTTGCAGAGATGCGCCAGTTCATTTGCGTGACGGAAAAATAGCCTTGCGCCACCATGGATGCGCCGCATTTACAATGCTGCGCACCGTGGCGCAAGGAGAGACAGATGCGTGACACATCTTTTGTCGGAAAGGCAATGCATTGCTGGAGTCGTGTCGTAAGCACGACGCAACTCCAGCAATGGTCAGGAATGCCTATTCCGACTATGCTGCATCACTCCTTACGCCTGCTTCAAGCAGGCGCAAGGTTTTGACGCAGTGGCGTCGTAAAAGTCACTCAGTGAAATCTTGTAGTTTTCACTGAGTCACTTTTACGAGGCTTCCTTGCGATGGAACGCCCACCCTGCATACATTATACCTGATGCAGGTATAATGTAGCGCAGGGCTTTACAACATGATGCATCTCCCTAGATGCATCACGTTGTAAATATGTCGCATCATGGCGCATTGTTTACGACGCCGCTGCGTCACAGAAGTGATACAACGGCGGCGTAAAGTTGGCGCAAGGGGTTTGTAAATCTGCCCCCATGTTTGAACTTCTCTTCTTTATCCCAGCAAACACCCTGTGACAGAGGTGAGGTGAGTAACCAGACACCTTTGTGAGCCTGACACTACCTTGTGGAGCCCTTTATGCAAACTACATGTGGCAGTGCCCTGCTTTGAAAAAGGTTAAGACCTCCTGTAACTGCAAGAAAGACTGGTTGCAGCACTCAAACCTCTTTAGACTATAGTTTTAATTCTCTTGATATACGTTCAGCATGTCCAACTCAGCAGTAAACAGTACGAAAGCCCACTTTCAATACTGATATGTGGTTTGCCCCATTCAGTAGCTTCAAGAGGGTGATCACATTTATTCATGCTTACTGTCCAATTTCTTGTTGACTAGTGAACTTTCTAAACGAATTGCAAGATCATTAAAAAAATGTAAAGGAATGCGAGTTCCTCTGCCATGTCTTTTGTGAACTAACTTCCAAACATTTGTTTAAGACGCCATGCTTGTTTCTTCCCACCTTCTACCAGAAGAAACCCACCATAGTTTCAGAACTGTTGATGACTCATGTCCACTTCCCGGCCCCTCACATGCAGCCCTCTTTCTCTTTTGAATATCCTGCACTACAAGAAAGATCGCAGTAGTAGGACAGCTTTTTAACAATAATGCAACCAAATTGGAATGGGCTGCACATAAAACTTTGAGGGACATCTCATTTCTTGAACTCGTGTAAAGAGCTCAAACCTGCCTATTTTACTATTTCCTGTATATCCTTATCCTGGTCTCTTTATCTATTTTGTTCTTGCTGTTTTTGTGCCCGGTGTTAGTGCCAGGACGCCTTCAGGTGATAGTTATCGTTGTCAGCAATTTCACTTTCAGGGGGAATTTCAACATGGCACTATTTGCACCAATAATTAAAATCATCTCCCTACCAAGTCCGTCACTTGGATTCTCTTGACCACATGGACGTCTCGTTTTCTTATTGATCCTCTGCCCACTGCTGCCAGGAGCAAACTGTAGAACTTGCCAATGGGCTTAGTATTTCCTAGGAGTGTTTATGAAGTTTGGGATCGTGGTGTTTCTGCTTTCTCTTTAAAGTGTCAAGCTTCTTTTCTTTCCTAACTGATAATTTAGCTGCATAGCAATAGATTCTACAATGTAATGTTCTCCTAAATTATCTACTTTTGCCATCTTAGCCATATATGAATCAATGAATCAAAGAATTCATGAGTGAGCGAATGAACAAACGAATCAACAAATGAATACATGGTTTTATTAAGCACACAAATATGCTAAAAAATGTGTCCTGGTGCTAAGCGGATATATAGAGAAGTCAGAAAACAGGAAAAGAGAATAGACTAGAGGAACAAATCCGTTTTTATATAGCTCATCACCTCTCAGACAATAGCCACTGCTGCGTCACTAAAGGGGACACTAGTGTTTACATTTTCAGGTTGTACATTTAATTCAGGCAACACCTCTGTTTCTCTTGCATGTGCCTGATTGACAGCCAGCATTCAGAAATGCGTTTGTCATGAAGGGTCACATGTACTATTTACTGGTTGCAAAATGCTGGTCCTAATTTGCGACCAGTAAAGATTTTTTTTTAACCGTCCCAGGGGCCACATGCACAAAGAATACATTTGGTAAAAGTGGTTGCAAATTGGGCACCGACTTCTACTGCGTCGTTTTTGGATCTGCAAACCAGCCTATGTACTAGTACAGTGATACTCAAAGTACGGCCTGGAGGCCACATGCGGCCCTCCTGACCTTTGCATGCGGCCCCCTGCTCAATAGCAGCACTGGGCTGCTGTTTCGCGACTCAGCACAAACGTTGTTAAATAAAGGGGCATACATTTATCTAAGCTTAGCTGAAGTTAAAGGAAGTAATTAAGGTGTTGCTCACCATTTAAATTTAGGAACATTTTCATTTTTAAAGAAATGTTGCAACTGTAAAAATATGACAGTCTCTTCAACATCACAAAATGTATTTCATTAACATGCAGAAGCGTTTCCTCTTAGTACATTATATTATATCAGTGCATTGAGAAAGTGATACTTTGCAAATCAATCAATCAATCACAGAATTTGTAAAGCGCACTACTTACCCGCGAGGGTCTCAAGGCGCTAGGGAAAAAAAGGGGGGTGCTGCTACTGGTCGAACAACCAGGTCTTGAGTAGCCTCCTGAAGGTCAGCAGGTCTTGGGTCTGTCGTAGGCTTAGTGGAAGGGTGTTCCAGGTCTTGGCGGCGAGGTGGGAGAAGGATCTGCCGCCGGTGGTAGTTCTTCGAATGCGAGGGACGGTGGCGAGGGAGAGGTCGGCGGGTCGGAGTTGGCGGTTGGGGACGTAGAAGAGGAGTCGTCTGTTGAGGTAGGCTGGGCCAGTCTTGTGGAGTGCCTTGTGTGCGTGTATGAGGAGTTTGAAGGAGATTCTCCTGTCGACGGGGAGCCAGTGCAGGTTCCTCAGGTGGATGGTGATGTGGCTGTGGCGTGGTACATCGAGGATCAGGCGTGCGGAGGCGTTTTGTATGCGTTGCAGTCGCTTGATGAGCTTGGCCGGGGCTCCCGCGTAGAGGGCTTTCCCATAGTCAAGTCTGCTACTGACGAGGGCCTGGGTGACTGTTCTTCTTGTGTCTGTCGGGATCAACCTGTAGATCTTGCGAAGCATGCGGAGGGTGTTGAAGCAGGAGGATGAGACTGCGTTGACTTGCTTGGCCATGGAGAGCGTTGAGTCGAGGATGACTCCCAGGTTGCGTGCGTGGTCGGTGGGTGTCGGGGCTGCTCCCAGCGTCGTTGGCCACCAGGAGTCGTCCCAGGCTGAGGGGTTGGAGCCGAGGATGAGGACCTCTGTCTTCTCCGTGTTCAGTTTTAGTCGGCTGATCTTCATCCAATCGGCGACGGCCTTCATTCCTTCATGGAGGTTGGATTTGGCGGAATTGGGGGTCCTTGGTGAGGGAGAGGATCAGTTGAGTGTCGTCGGCGATTATGTTGAGGTCGTGCTGTCTGGCGATGCGTGCGAGCGGGGCCATGTAGATGTTGAACAGTGTTGGGCTGAGGGACGATCCCTGGGGTACGCCGCAGATGATCTCGGAGGCTTCGGATCGGAATGGTGGGAGGCGGACTCTCTGGGTTCTGCCGGCGAGGAAGGAGGTGGCCCATTCCATGAATTTAGAAGCATGCATACTTCCCCTCCACACTGGCAATACTGCAAATAGTGAACTAAGAGGCAAGTCAGTTGTTATGTTTACCATCTGAGTGGCCAGGGTTCCTATTATACATGGATGACATTTAGTTTAGCAAATAAAGTTTTATACAGTGCGCATCCTGAAGTCATGTATTTCGATGTCCTCTTATATGTGATAATGGAAAAAAGAAGGTAAAGTGAAATAAAATAATTGTCTAGGATCACACAATTTGGTCAAGTGGGGAAGACGGGATTGTTCCCAGGTTTTCTTGCTTCATAATGTGTAATTCAGCCTTTATATGTAGATGCTTTGCTTCCCCTATGCCTATCTTACACCCCCAACCACCACCTCCCATCAATGCGGCCCTCGACCACACAACAGGCTAATTTTTTGGCCCCGTGGAAAATGTTTGCGGGTACCCATGTACTAGTGGGTCAATTCTCAAAATACTGATTCATAGTGTGTCGTAATTCGACCTACCTTATCAATCTTCATGCAGCAGTTCACAAATGTTAGTTAAAAATAATCAATTGACTCGTCATTTTCTAAATGCAAAAATGTTTATTTTATTTTGTGATTAAAAACACAAACACTCGTTTGCAACACGAAGAGGCAAACTATTTATTCAAATCAGACTTCATTCAGTATTCAATAGGTAACAAAGCGGAAAAAAATACACATTAAACTTAAAAAGCACGAACTTCGTTCACACATGTTCCTTACTCAATTGAACCCCGAGTTTTGCTATGTTTTTGTAAAACTTTGTTAAGTCTATCACTGTTTTTGTCGACTTTCAAAATACGAGAAACTGCCGTGCTGATTTCATACTGCTGATTTACCACCCATTGTAACCGCGTGTGCTTTCCTATTAAGGTCCGGATACTAAAGTAAAAAATCTGGAAATTGACCCCAGCTGTTTAAAACAGCAAAAAACGCAGACACCAGTCAGGACACTTCAAAGAGTTGTAATTGTATTTCCTACGTGCTCCACCTGTGTGATCTCTGTATGTGGCGGTGCTCGTCACAGAGGGAGGCTGACTCCATTTTGCAAAGATGGAAACCGGAGCCGTTCTCAGGCGGTCTCCCACCGTTCGCCTAGAACGCGGCGCTGTCACTGTCGGGAGAATGCACCGGAGTGTGGTGGTTTCAGATGAAGTGCCCTGACAGACTGCTTGCTGTGGGTGGCTCCAATTCGCCCACGGCAGGGGATCTCGCTGGAGGTATTCTGATCCTTTAAGCCCCCTTGTTTCTGTTGCTCAGCGTCGTGCCCCGGCCCTCTCTCACGCACAGATGCGTCTCCATCCATCAGGAAAGGCTGCATCTTGTGACTACTTAAAACGCACCTTGGAGGCTCGAGTCACAATGACGGCCGCTCCACTCCCAGGGCGAGGTCTCTGTCTGGCTCTTGAGTGCCGACTTTCCCATTTATCAGATTATTTCACGCAAACGTGAACCAACACCCTCTTTTCTTTATTTTTACGGTTTTCTAAGTAATAGAGTATTTTTCTCCACCCTTCGTTCTAATTTTAATGACGCTTTGCTTATGTGGATGGTTTTGAACTGATGTTTTGTGATTTTTCTGGAACTTAACATTTTATGTATTTATCAAAGTGCTTATCTAAATACGAGACAAATGACCAGCTGTTTGTCTCAATACGTCGTTTGGCCAGCTCAAGGGATGATGGTGGCATTAAAATGTGCAAAGATGGCGCACCCTCAGAACTTTAAGGTATTTTGGTATCTCACGTACCATCTACCCTGGAGTTTGATATATTCAATAGGATCATTTTCCAAAAGAGCAAATGTCGTTCAGTGCTTTACTGTTCAGTCGTTTGATTTCTTCAGGTCCTCTGAATGGCTCTCTGAATATGCTTTTAGTTCGTTTTTCAACAAGTTCAGTTGACCAGTCATTGAGCATGCGCGTGCGCTGCTGTTACTCTGCTCTGTGCTGTATGCCTGCTTGTATTTCTGCTTCACAATTACTTAATCATGTGTGTATTTAGCATATATAGCCTCTTGCCCTTTCATCATCTTATTCCTAAGTGGAGGTGAATCCATTCCCAGAAACAAGTAACCACCTTTTAAAATGGAAATTCATTTTTATTATCTAAGCCTCTCTCCCACTGAATGGCCTATTAAATGGATTGGTCCTCTAAACGACGCCTGTTTACAGGTTCACAACGCCCATAGGGCTAAAAGGGATTTAGCCCTGCCACCCCCAAGCTTGTGTCTCAGCTGCAGGGCTCGGCTGGGCAGTGTCTGGAGTCTTATTATCTCTGCCACACCCGAGTTTTTCACGGGACTTTAAATGACCATTTCCATGCCTTTGTGAACTGGTTAACAAGGCTTTGTGTTTTTTTTTTACTGGTTTCAGTACCCCCTGGGCCCGCACTTTGCCTATTTCTTACATTTATATTTAATTTTTACTGCCACAGTGGGAGAATGCATTTCATAAAAAGGCCTCTCATGAGTATGGATGCTACCTTTCCAAGAGAAAAATACCAGCCATTTGTTGTTGTTTAAAGAGACTGTAAAGGCCTCCCCCAGGACACTAAATAAGCCTGTAAATAAAATGGTATGTATTCATTTGTAACATGACTTTTCTGTCCTTGTTTCCTTTAATATTAGTCATGGATCATTAATGCAGCCCTAGAACACATTTAAAAGTGCTATTTATATTTGCTGTTTGAAGTATGCACAAATAAGTGCTAAAAATACCGGCTTTAGGTGATTTAGCTTATTTTTGTAGTGGCTGGGACATCAAAATACAGGTGGTGCCGGTATAAATCCGATCAGCTGGCAGCCCTAATCAGGAGAGTGAAAGTTTGTTGAAGGATCAGCACATTATTTATTTCCGCCTCCCTCCATCCCTGATTGGTGCGATAATAACAATAGTTTAACTTGTATCCGAAACCCTACGCCAGCCGTCAGTACAATGCTGAGTTACTCCAGGTGTCTGGGAATACATCATGCATTCAGACAACTCCCTCCTCATTCTCACTGTTCACCTTTCACCTTCATGTTCACCCTGCACTCACAGCGATCACACAGCTCACCATGCACTCACTCCATTCACCCTCCTCCTTCTCTGCACTCACACGAGCATACTGCTCACCCTGCACGCACATGACACTCCACTCACTTGTCACTTTCACCACTCACCCTACACTCACAGTGATCACACTGCACTCACGCTGTTACCCTGCACTCACACCATTCATCCTCCTCTTACCCTGCGCTCACACGAGCACACTACTCACCCTGCACTCACAGCGACCACATTGCACTTATGCCCCTTGCCATGAACTCACGCCGTTCTCCCTCCACTTACTCTGTGGTCACATGAGCACACCACTCAGCCTGCACTCACAGTGATCACACTGCACTCACACCACTCACCATGCATTCACGCTTTTCATCCTGCACTTACACAAGCACACTACTCACTCTGCACTCATGTGACACTTCACTCACCTGTCACTCTCACTGCTCACTCTGCAATTTCACTCAAACAAGCACATCACTCACCATGCATTCATTCCTCCCACTCTGCACTTTCACCTTCTCCCAAACTCATGTCACATCAGTCACCCTGCAGTCACTCCTCCCACCCTACTCTTACACTGTCACATCGCTCACTGTGCACTCACATAGGCACTCCTGTCACTCACACAGCCCACCCTTCACTCTGGGAACAGCACTCACCCTGCACCCACACCACGCAAACAAGCACAGCACTCACCCTGCACTTTCTCCTCTCACCCTGCACTTCCTCCTTGCACCTCACACTCACACGGACAAACCTATCAGGCTGCATTCAAACAGGCACTCTGTTTATCCTGCCTGCACACAGGGACAATAGTCTGCCGGAATTCATAGGGACACACCACTCACTCTGCACTAACTCCTCTCACCATGCACTCACCAGTCACTCTTACAGGTCACCCTTCACTCTCGCTGCTCACCTTGCGCCACACACAGGCACACCACTCACCCTGCATTTACACTGCTCACATCACCCTGCACTCACTCCTCTCACTCTGCACACACCCTTCTTACCCAACACTCACATGGGCCCTCCTTTTACATAGCATTCATGCAACTCACCTGACACTCACATCGGCACATTTTTCACCATACACTCGCACCACTCACGCTGCACTGACTCGCACTATTCACCATCACCCAGCACTTACATGAGCACACCTCTTACTCTGCACATATTTTAATTACACAACTCTCATGAATATGCACATATATCTACAAAGGCACCCACAGAATACCTGCTCTTTCCATAGCACTAGATGCCTACTTAATTTCATCTGCAACAACGGGGCTCGTGCAAGAGGGGAGAGTGAACTGAGAATGTGGGATGGTGAGAGGAGGGAGACTAGGACTGAGGCTTTGGGGTATGGTGATGGATTGAGGGTCGTGTGACACCTTCAGCCATTCCTGGCTTTCCATTCATCGCAATGCTTCATTCTGTAACTTGTAGGTTTTTTTAGATTGTAAGTTGGATCGCAAAAACCCCAAAATGCAAAGTGTTACTGGATAAAATCCATGGTGGCCGAAGAAGTCAAGCCTTTCATAAGATCAGTTGGATGCTGTGATATTACATGTTAGATCGTGGATTAGTTAATTTCCAATAATGTAACTGCTTGATCCAAACGTGAAACCAAATATAAGCCACGTACGCTATTTTAAGGAAGTGTATTTTCATTCACATCATACTTGTAACAAACATTGACAAGGCAATATATTATACCACTTACATAGATCATTTTCCTCATATAATGGGTATGAGGTTAGCTCTTAGCCCATTTCTTGGAATGCTTGTCCTGCACCATTGGTAGGAGCAGGACTGGTTTTAGAGTGGTGCGACTGGTGCTGCTGCACCTGGCGTTGACTTTGATGGGGGCGCTGTGAGTAAAAATAATATTTGTTTTAAAAGCACATGAACTTCCTTGTGCATCACGTTGTTTTCAGGCAAAAATTAAAATATCAAGATAACTCTGGTGCATAATGTTCCTACTAGGGAGAGTTCAGAATTTTGTCTAGTTGCAGTTTTGGCTCATCGTGAAGTAGCACGGAGGGTTAATGTGCTTGCTGCAAAGAAAACGTGTACCATGCAGATCACAGAATTGAGTGTGAGTGAACTATGTGTAGCACTATAAAAAATGAAATGTACGTCAGAGAGACGCTATGGAGAGATGAGGCGCACTATTGGAGAGTGGTAGTGAGGAAATTAATGGAGAAGAAGGATATGGGGAGGAGAACACCAAGAAAGACTGTCGTAACGGCCACCACCAGTGCTCGAGCCAGTTCTGGCTAGGAGTCTTAGCCCCCCCCCCCCCGAAGTTCGGGTCTAGTTGCGTCCCTGCCTGTTTATATGTCCCGGACGGGCGTAAAGTGTCAAGATTTCTTTCTACGTGTCACCCAGGCCAGGTAGGTGCCTGTTCGTTTATGCAGGAGCTATAATAGCCTTCTGGGACCCCAGGTTCTGTGTGATAAGTCCTGGGATCCCTGTATGTAGACACAGGTCTGGGCCCTGCAGATGTGTTAGCTCTGGCAAAGGAGACCTTGCTGATCTGGCCCGGGTAACCAAGTAACCCATAATAATCAGCCTTTTCTGTTTTAGAAGCCATGTTTCTGTTTGGCCGATAGCAGTATAGCAAATGGACCATGCCCAGTTAGTTCACTTAACTCTTCTTTTTCTACTTGGCTTGTTCATTTCTGTTATTTTGGGCTGTGAGATCACAGTTGGCTAAGAGACTAACAGGCACATGCATCAACCATTTTTGCGAGCGCAAACGGTGCGATTCGCAAAAATCGGCCGTTTGCGCCCGCAAAAAGGGCATTTGCAATGCATCAAGGCTCAAGGCACTTGCAATTTGAGAATTCGCAATTAATTGGGATTTCTCAAATTGCGATTGCATTTAAGGAATCACAATTTGCGATTCCTTAAATGCAATGCAAGAACCACGTTAGTATAGCGATTTCGCTACTAGGGGGCGCAAATTACCATCAAGTTGGAATTGATGGTAATTTGCAAAAACTTTGAAAAATGCATTTTTCAAAGTTGTAGGTTACACACACACATGCCCTTGGGGCATTTGTGTGCGCAACATGTGTGCACAGAGCAATTTCAGGGGTGCAACAGGGTGTCCTTTTGACACCCTTGCACCCTTGAAATTGCATGCGCAATTTGCGAGTACCTATTGGTACTCGCAAATTGCGCATGCAATCTCCCATTCATTCCTATGGGCCAGTAGGCCCATAGGAATGAATGGGAAGGTATTCCTTAATTGCGACTCTAAATTTGCGAGTCGCAATTAAGGAATGTTTGGGAATCGCTAATTTTATAGTGATTCCTTCATGCATAGACTTTTGCAATTCCTTAATTGCGATTCCTTAATAATCGCAATTAAGGAATCGCAAAAGCCTACATTGATGCATGTGCCCGTAAACCTTCTGGGCCAAATTTATTTAGAATTAACGCACGCAGCGCAGTTCCTGCACTGCGTTGTGTGAAAGAGAGACAGCAGGACAGACCCACATCTTCAAAAATATGTCACTGCTGCTGTCATCCCTTGAAGTGGTGCACCTTAGGCTGCATTGAGCCATACACACAACCTTGCACCATTGTGCAAGCATGTCTATGTGAAGCATAGCATAGGTTTTGTCTTGGAAGGGTATTGCTAATGACTGATCTGTTTTTCACAAAGTTGTCAGGTAAATGCTGGCAGTGTGGTGCCCTGTCATAATATCGAACACATAAATACCGCGATACAAAAATATAGTGAACAAAAATATTGAGGACTCAAATATCGGCTTTACATGCTTACTATGCAAAGTACAAAAATATCAACTACAAAAATATAATGGACTAAAGTATTGTCATTAAAGAGGGCAGGATAGAAAATGTGAAATACTTAAAATTATTTTAACTTTAAAAACTGTATTAACTTTAAAAATAATATTGGAGCAATATATACTTTAAAATAAATGTAAAAAACTTACAACTACATTGAAAATAAATACAATTATTAAAGAAACATCAATAGCAAAATTAAAAATACCAATGATAAAAATAAATTGTAAAAAACAATATTTTGCAAGCTATGGTAAAAAATACAATAGAGTTATTCAGATAAAAAAATTAACACAGGTGAATAAAAAAAATACAATAAAAAATGTAAATTAAAACTGAATAACTTTTATAATTGAATCACAAAAATGTAAAACACAATCAAACAGAAATAAATGACTTTGGAGGAATTGAATTCACTAGTCCCACTTCAAACTGAGCAACTGTAGGGAAGTGTTGGACTTTGGAGGAGTCAGATTTACTTTTTCACCCTCAACATAGCCAACAGTAGTGAAAGTGTTGGACTTTGGAGGGGTCTCATTTACTATCCCCTCTTCAGTGTAAATAACTAGTAAGCAGAAAAGATAGCCTAGGACAAGATGGGTGGTGAGATGTGACAGGGACTTGTCTCATTTAAACGGAGCTTCATAACGTGTGGGATTGAGCGTAATTCCCAAATGTCACACCTAGGAACATTACTGCACAGTAACTGCATTAAGCAGCATTGGCTGCTATTTTAGGATCTTGTGAAATTGTCATATTTTGCATGAGTATAAAATATGCAGGATAAAATTTTCTGCCGGCATGCCAGCACACAGGAATGAGACAGGACCTTCTGAGGCAGCAGGAATGACAGGAGAAACCCTGGAGACAATAGATATGAGAGGATCACCCAGGATGTAGTTGGGATGAAAGGACCCAAGATCTTGCAGGGAAGAGAAGATATAACCAGGAACCTGTACATCCACATTGGAAGGAGAAGAAGATAGTGTACCAGGCATGTCTACAAGATTCATCTTTGCTCTCGAAACACAAAACGCGAATGCAAAGCACAGACTAGGGACCTGATTTATATGTCAGCATGGAGGGAATTCCATCGCAATGGAGATGGAATTCCCTCCCCGCCAAGACTATGGTTCACCTGTCAGATTTAAATTCGGGCTGACCATAGTTTACCTTCGGCGGAGACTACTCCTTCTCCACCAGGGGCAACTCCTCTAATGACCTGACAGAATAAGGGTCATTGGAGCTTTGGCTATATGTCCGCCCATCTAATTTAGATGGGCAGAGATATAGCTGTTTTTCAATAGCCGTGACTTGCAGAAAAAACCTGGCACTGAAAAGTGCTTAATGCCTCCCTTGTCATGGGAGGAAGCTGGCAACTTTTACGAATTTATTTAAAAAAATTAAACCTGTTTTGATATATATATAAAGCGTGTAGCAATAGTCAGAACGTGAGGGAAGTTAAGTTACAAAGAACTAACAGACAGTGGATCATTAAAAAGAATATTAGTTGTGGAACTGATTTTGTAATTTATGTGATCACTTGTCCTTGTGGCAAGTGGTACATTGGATCAACTACGTTCCCAGTAAAGAAAAGAATTTTAGAGCACTGGCGAGCTATCACGAACAAGGATTTTAGTTACAGCACAGCAAGACATTTTAATCAGGCACACAATGGAGATTGGACATCTGCAAAATACTTTGCCCTTGATACCATCCACAAACACCCAAGGGGGGGGGGACCGAGTCCAATCCCTGAGAAGGTCTGAATCTAGGTTTATTCTACAAGCTGGGAGTGTTTTTCCGTTTGGAATGAATAACGATGAGGAGATGCATGTACATCTGTAATTCTGCCTTATTCTTGATTTGATTTCAGGAACTGGAGTTTACAAATTTATTGTATTTGTTTGTATTGGAGAATTATGTGATATGGTTTGTCATTTACTTTTTATTTTTACTTTTCACTTTTTCTTTTTGGTGCTTAAAGATTGGCATTTATACTGCTCTTTTTTAACTATCAACAGATAGCGGTTGGCTAATTATTGACATGTTTAATCTATAAATTCCTTAGAATATGTAAATATTTCATTGTTTGATTTTCACTAACATTATGTCATCTTATTGTTTACAGATCCTCCAGATAGCTCCCAGGGTCACTTTCAACACGAACTAAAACATAGAAGCTAAGAGCACGTAAATGGGGTACTACTTCCCATATTTGATTACTGAGTAGTAAACCGTGATGGGAGCAATCCATAAGCACTGGGCACTTAACCTGTTCTGTCTCAATCAACACAGGGAGGATCTAAATGATATTATATAAACATATAAAATTATTTTACAATCTTCATTATGATGAATTACTGAATAAAATCAAAGGTATGATGGTTTGGGGGTACTAGACCCAAGATTTCATATATAACACCTGATCGGTGTGTTGTATTAATCATTCACATTAATTTGGAATTTGAGGTCCTTTGACACTGCCTATTTAAAAATATTTAAGATTAAAATAATTAAGTTGAAATTCTATCATGATAAATTAAAGAGTCGTATATATTTTATGCTATGCTGATCATACAATGTGAAATGAAATTTATTATTTATTTTTCTTATTCAAAAGTCACTTAAATATAATGTGTGTATTTTTCATGTATGTAACATGGAACTTTAAATCTATTCACAGTCTTTCTTTTATGTCTGGCGTCGTGTGTGACGTAAATTATAAAAAAAAGAGTAAACTCCGAGCAAAGGTCATGTGACCAAGAGCTGTTTAGCTCGAAACACGTCGTT
The DNA here is from genome assembly GCA_963921515.1 of Calotriton arnoldi. Taxonomy (NCBI): domain Eukaryota; kingdom Metazoa; phylum Chordata; class Amphibia; order Caudata; family Salamandridae; genus Calotriton; species Calotriton arnoldi. The sequence goes on from CAWUFW010003459.1 coordinate 130,238, forward strand.
TGTGCCCGGAATAAACATCTAACTTGAAAACTTGGATTGGTGTGGCTCGTGCTTACTATATCGTGTAAGCTTGGTGGTGGATATATATATATATATATATATATATATATATATATATATATATATATATATATATATATTCTTAAATAATAAAAAAAATTGACGTATGGCTCCGTCATGTTTGATGGAGCTGTCCGGCAAAGTTGCAATGCTTTGGCAGGGACAGCTTTGACAGTGGTTCCTGTCAATGCTTGAAATGTCCACCGGGCCAGTGGACATTTCATAATTTGGTAGGTGCACCTCCGTTAGGGTGACAAAGTTATTTACCCTTCACCCTGGCGAGGGACGGGCCATTTGCCAAATTATAAATCAGGCCCTAAGATCGGAAAGGAACATTCTTTGTTCATACATTCCAAGGCAGACATACATCGTGTGTGACGTAAATTATAAAAAAAAGAGTAAACTCCGAGCAAAGGTCATGTGACCAAGAGCTGTTTAGCTCGAAACACGTCGTTTGTGCCCGGAATAAACATCTAACTTGAAAACTTGGATTGGTGTGGCTCGTGCTTACTATATCGTGTAAGCTTGGTGGTGGATATATATATATATATATATATATATATATATATATATATATATATATATATATATATATATATATATATTCTTAAATAAAAAAAATTGACGTATGGCTCCGTCATGTTTGATGGAGCTGTCCGGCAAAGTTGCAATGCTTTGGCAGGGACAGCTTTGACAGTGGTTCCTGTCAATGCTTGAAATGTCCACCGGGCCAGTGGACATTTCATAATTTGGTAGGTGCACCTCCGTTAGGGTGACAAAGTTATTTACCCTTCACCCTGGCGAGGGACGGGCCATTTGCCAAATTATAAATCAGGCCCTAAGATCGGAAAGGAACATTCTTTGTTCATACATTCCAAGGCAGACATACATCAAGGGTCAGCTGAGCAAGGGAGTAGCCAGAAAAATAAAATACCTTCAGCTTTGAACAATATGCACTTTGTGTGCAAGCAAACTGAGTGATCCCAACCATTTTTTCTTAGGGCCAGTGGGAAATTTGAAAAACCTGGCACAAAATGATGTATTTTAGAGTCAAAATGTGAGCCTTTCTTTCTTTCTTTCTCCTTCCTATTTATTGCTTCTTTCTTTGCAAAGGGGAAAACCTGAAAAACCTGGCATAAAATGATGTATTTTACAGTCAAACCGCGAGTCTTTCTTTCTTTCTTTCTTTCTTTCTTTCTTTCTTTCTTTCTTTCTTTCTTTCTTTCTTTCTTTCTTTCTTTCTCCTTCCTAGGCATTGCTTCTTTCTTTGCAAAGGGGAGAAAAGTAGGCACGTTTATCTAACTGGCCAAGTAGAACACTCTCAATGTTCATGCCAGTGCCAGGCAAACATTAGGCAGACTGCAAATGTTCCATTCTCAGAATAAACCTAGATTAATATTTAGATCTCTTACTGGCAATCACATTAGTCAAATTCTACTTCCTCATCTCAGTTCTTACATCACAAAATATGTTCACACACTGGAGACAGGTCTAAAAGAAATAAATCCAAACACTCCCCCCCCCTCCATGTGTGACTATAAACTCTTTAGTTTGGCTGACGACCGCCTTATCTCCCCAGTACAGCAGCTAGCCAACGACTGATTCTGGTAAGGAGAAACTCTCATACAAGCAACGGAGGCTCCTCCCTAACTCCTCATGGCGGCTGAAGTGGAATTGCTTCCACTTCAGACCCCAACCCTGCCCCTATCCATTGATAAAGCCCACACACTATACGACACACTGTCACAGATAGGAAAGGGAAACTAGTGGGCACTTTCTTTAGACACTGCTTGCTGTATTCAGGTTACAGTGAGCAGCATCTACAGAAAGGGGTGCGGCCAACATTAACGTGAAAGCGTGGTAGGGGGCGCTTTAACCCAAAAAGAAAAAAAAAATCATTAAAGAAATGTTCTGTAGCGCGGCCACTAATGTGAAAGTGGACTGCGTTGTAAATTAATTAAATAAATAAGTACGGACTCTGTAGTTAAAGCGGACTGTGCTGTAAATTAAATAAATACATTACTAATAACAATATAAAAGCGGGCGGCGTGCTGCGACTTCGTGGGTGGAATAGGGGAAGATCATTAAAGAAAATAGTGCTCAACAACTACATAAAGCAGACCGTGTAACAACACAAGTAAAAAGTCCAGTCCTTATGGGAGGTTACAAATGCAGACAAGGCAGTACCAAGGCGGGATTACTAGCCTATTCACGAATGAAAAGCAACTATTTCGAAAGGACAGTAACAGGAGCCAATTGAAAAGATGGGCGGGAAATGGGCGGAGCTTCTATTCCATACCTCAATACAGCATGCCTCGCAGAGCAGTGCATGCACTGCACAGGCTCGACCTAAAAATGGAGAATATCACCAGGTGAGATTTCACAAAGAAATTTTGCCCATGACTACTCGAGACAAGATCATATATGCACAGCCCTCAATCTTGTCTAACAGATATTTTCTGTATTCTTTGCAACTTTAATATCAAGGAGTCTGGGAGCCAAAGGTATAAGGCATAGCCATAGTCAAGGTTGTGAAAGAATACTGGTGCCAACAATAATGGCATACGTTTCAGAAAGAAAAAAGGCAAAATGGGGCTAAGCTACTTTCTTGTTGTACCACACAGCTGTAGAGTACTATTGATGTTACATTTGTCCCGTTTGAATTTAATACAGGTAATAATGGGACGCTGGGTTAGAGATTAGCAATACACAACACATGATGGATGTTTTTCCTCAAATATGCCATATAAATATTAAGAAAACTATTGCCTTGCCATTGTGGATAGCTCTAGAGAGTAAGGGTCATTATTAGCATTAGGAATACTGATTTCCGAATTGCAAATCTCTTCGAATAACAATTAGGAAATCCGTGGGACCACTGTGTGCTCTTAAAAAATATGTTTATTTGCATTCTCAAAGGGGAAGTGGTCCCAAAGTATTACTGTTTTGCGACTGGAATTCGATCGCAAAACAGTAATACATACCATACAGATTCAGTATTTGGAAGAGACACCCTAAACACGCCCCTCCAAATACCGAATCACAAATACATAATGAGATTCGGTAACAAGTTACCAAATCGCATTTTCCATCTTGCACATTTAAAAAAGCATTTTTCTGGTCACAAACGACCCGATTCTGTGAATCGGGTTGTTTGCGACCGGAAAAATGCTTTGTACATCTGGCCCCAAATAGATATCATGTACTGTAAACTAGGCCTGTTCGCGGAGTTTGCAGAGTTTTCCGCGCTCCACAGACCACGCAGAAGCTTAGCTTTGTTAAGTTGGCGAGCCAGAAAAATCCAACGCTAGACCACCTCCTAGCGAGATTTCTCAATGCAGGCGGTCGTAGATGGTCGTGACCGCTCACGTTGAGAAACTATACATTTGCATTGAGGAAGCTGGCGCTCGAGTAGAAAATCTGCTTGAGCGCCAGAAAGAAGCAGCCCCCTCTTGCTCTGCGCATGGTGCCATTCGTGCTGGTTTTCCAGCGCGGGACAAACACCCAGTGCTAAAAATCAGCATGAATGGCGCAACCTAACACACTCCACCGCTTGCGGAGCTCTGAGTACCCTGGCAGAGTTTTTTTGGTCACTTCGCGGAACTCCGCGAACTCTTCCCAGGCCTACTGTAGACCTTAATAAAGCTTACTTTGGCTATCACTTGTGAGCCTTTGAGTTAAATATGTGTTTACTGATATTTGACAACAGCCTGGAACTTAGTAGCTAACTGTGAGGAATAGGGAGTGAAACATATATTCACCCTGTGAATCAATAGAGATAGTGCACATTTAATTTGTGCTGAACCAATATAAAACTGCAATAAAGTTGATTTCAATGTCAAGATTCCTCATTACACTTAAGGCACAAAGATTCAAAATTAGAATGGCTTATAATATATTAATAGCATTTAGTCATACATACTTTCGAGTTGTGTACTTTATTTTTTGTTAAAACATTGATAATAATATTTGAGTTGATTAAAAATATTGATAGTATTATTGGTCTGACTAGCACTACATTTCTTTTGATATGCCGTTTATGTCTGTGATGACTACAACCACATGATCTTTACTATTTACTTGCTGACTCCTTCATATAACAGTTAAATGTACACTTCTTTCAAAGAGCGAAGTTTTTAATTTACTTAAAATATCATGTCATTTATTTTTCTTTCAATTTCCACTTCAAAATCTCCATATCATTGAGTTTGGAGGAGTGCAAACTTAGATAACTACCCTGGTTAATCACTGGCATCCTTTAAATCTTTCTTGGTGGGGTCATTTAGACACCATTACAATGATGATGGTACATGTTGCCCTATACACCATTCCCAACATTGTCCTTTCTATTTCTCTCAATTTTTTTTAAGCAAATCAATTCCATACTTTCATATTTACTATGGAATAGGAAGAAATCTCGTATCCCTCTAATAAAATTAAAACGTCTAAAGTCAGATGGTGGTGTTAATTTCCCGGATTTCCAGAAATATCATTCAGCTTTCATATTGAGACAATCTGTTCACTGGATCCAAGAGTCCAACAACTATTTTCCTTTATGGGTACAATTGGAAAAATCTTTCCTCTCTCCATTTTCTTTCCATGAATATGTGGCTCTCTCAAAAAAACCTAAAAATTTATATTCACCCATTTTCAAACATCTTTGCTCTCTAATAAAACCTTTAAAACAGTATGATCCTATTGACATACCTTCTTTTCTTAACTCTCCCATTTGCTAGAAGACCTCCATATTGCACAATAATCATTCCATTCAGGAAATCTGGACTAATCTGGGTAAATCAACTCTTTATTAAAACTCTTTTCTTACATTCTCTCAGGCTCAATCTCTTTTTAATCTTCCAGTATCTTCTCAGCATAAATTTCACCTTTTGCTATCCATTAAATTAGATGCTCTCACCAATTTTACCTCCATCCCGGGACAATCTTCCACACACTCTTCTGTTCTAAGCAATCTTTTACACAATAATTCTAAAGCTTCAACCATGTATCGTGTCTTATGGAGCAGGTTCTCTGCCAGCTCCCCCTGACGTCGTTGGCAGCCTTGCCTTGCTGCCGCACTTGCCTGCTTTCCAGTGCAGCTTGTTGCTTCCCTGTGTCCCCCCTTGTTAGTGAGGCCCCCCATGCCTCCCAGTCAACCTTCGTTTTCCTTGCTTCCCACCTTTGCCGCCGCCCCCCCCAGCACCCCTCCAACCCCAGAATCTACTTAATGGAGGCTGCAGCGCGATCCCATTGAGCAGGTCCTGCGCCAGCTCCCCCTGATGCCGTTGGCAGCCTTGCCTTGCTGGCACTCTTGCCTGCTTCCCTGTGCAGCTTTTTGCTTCCCTGTGTCCCCCCTCCTTATAGCCAGCTGTTTTTCTTCTGCAATAGGCAGTTGTGCCCTACTTACTCCCGCTAGTCAGCTCTTTTAGTTTTTGTTGTTAGTGAGGCCCCCTGCACCTCGCGGTCTCCGCTGTTTTCCTTGCTTCTTGCCTTCGCCACCGTCCAACCCCCAGGACCCCTCCCACCCCAGGGCCCACTTAATGGAGGCTGCTGCATGCCCGCATTGAGCAGGTCGTGTGCCAGCTCCTTCTGACGCCGTTGGCAGCCTTGCCTTGCTGCCACTCTTGCCTGCTTCCCTGTGTCCCCCCTCACTCTAGCCAGCTGTTTTTCTTCTGCAATAGGCAGTTGTCCCCACCTTCCCCCTCTAGTCAGCCCTTCTAGTTTTTGCTGTTTGTTAAGCCCCCACGCCTCCCGGTCTCCTGCCATTTTCCTTGCTTCCCACCTTCTCCACTGTCCTCCCCCCAGCTCCCCTCCCACCCCAGGGCCCACTTAATGGAGGCCGCAGAATGACCCCATTGAGCAGGTCCTGTGCCAGCTCCCCCTGACGCCACTGACTGCCTTGCCTTGCTGTCGCTCTTGCCTGCTTTTTTTCCCTGTGACCCCCCCTCCCTCCAGTCAGCTGTTTTTCTTCTGCAATAGGCAGTTGTGCCCCCCTTGCTAGTCAGCCCTTCTATTTTTTGTTCTTGGTGAGGCTCCCTTGTGCCTCCTGGTCTCTCGCTGTTTTTCTTGCTTCCTGTCTTCGCTGCATCCACAAGGACATCCTCCAATGCATGGCCCAGATGACGACAGCATGCCAATCATGGAACACCTCAACATTCAGATCAAACTTGACACTAAAACCACCATCAGAGGAACCCTCGCATAAAGACCCCGGGCCGTGTCCTAGATTCTGCAACACCATCCCTGTCTTCATCACCCCCCTGGCAATCAACTCCAATCACTGCATCTTCCTAGGAGACCTGAACTTCCACCTCGAAGACCCCAAAGACTCAAACTCCGCCACCGCCCTGGAGAGCATGAGCAACATTGGCCTCTCACAGTTGGTCTCCACCCCCACACACATCACAGGACACACTATGGATCCTATCTTCTCCTCCAGTGACAGAATCAAGTTTTCCCACTCAACTTAACTAACCTGGACAGACCACAGTATCGTCCACTTCACTCTCACCAGCTCCCCAGAACCCCCAACCAGACCCCCCACCCAACCCCGCCAAAAGTGAAACATAGTCACAGAACCCCTCTGGACCTCCACCCTCAAAACAACCAAGCATGACCCCTCCAACAACCTCAAACTCAAAGTCAAGAACTTCTTGAACTGGATCTCCATCGCCCCCATGAAAGACACCTCTGGCAACAGACCCGCTAAGCACTCCAGCTGGTTCACCCCTGAACTACAGGTTCTCAAACGCCACTGTAAGAAACTAGAGAGACGGTGGCACTCCAGCAAGAACCCCTCCGACCTCAGCTCATTCAGATCCACCCTCGGCAATTACCAACACCACCTCAGGGAGACCAAGAAGAACGCCCTCACCAACCGCATCAAGGCTAGTGTTAACCACGCCAAAAAGCTCTTCACCATCGTCAGAGAGTTCTCCTGCTCAGCTGCCACCAAAAACTCGATTCACCTCTCCCTAGTCCTCTGCGACATCCCAGTGGACTACTTCCACCAGAAAATCATAGACATCTACAGCAACTTCGACTCCCAACCAACTGACTTCAAACACCTCCGCGCACTCACAGACACCGCTAACACCCACCAACTATCTGACTGGAAGCAACTCTCGACCCAGGACACCACCACCATCATGAACTCAATCCACTCCAATGCACCCACAGACCCCTGCCCACACCACATCTACAACCTAAGGAGAGAAGAAATCAGCAACCACCTCAACATGTCCATCACAACAGCCACCGTCCCCACCACATGGAAGCACGCAGAGGTCAAACGTCTCCTGAAAAAACCCTCCGCCAACCCCAGCGTACTCAAGATCTATTGATCCATCTTGCTACTCCCCTTCCCAGCCAAAACCTTGGAAAAAACAATCAACCGCCGGCTCACAGAGTACATCGAAGAGAACGGCCTTGTTGATGCCTCCCAATCAGGCTTTCAGGCCTACCATAGCACCAAGACCGTCTTGATTGCAGCTACGGACGACATCAGACGCCTCCTCAACCAAAGGAACACAGCAGCCCTCATCCTCCTCAACCTCTCGGCGGCCTTCGACACCGTCTCCCATCACATCCTCATCACCAGTCTCCACCACGTGGGCATCCAAGGCAACGCTCTCAACTAGATCACCTCCTTCCTCCCCAGCCAAACACAGAGGATCCACCTGCCTCCTTTTTCCTCTGAACCCAAGAACATCTTCTGCAGTGTCCCCCAGGGCTCCTTCCTCAGCCCTACCCTCTTTAACACCTAAATGATGCCTCTAGCAGACATCACCCGCTCCCTTCGCCCTCAACATCATCTCATACACTGACGACATGCAGCTCATCATGTCCCTCTTTGAAGACACTGACTCCACCAGAGTAAACTTCCAGAACACCTTGTCCGATGTCGCAAACTGAATGAAGGCCAACAACCTGAAGAACAACTCAGAGAAAACAGAGGTACTCATCTTCGGAGACAACCCCTCCCCCTGGGACGACTCCTGGTGGCCATCCGCACTCAGCCCCACTCCTGCTCCCTCCAACCACGCATGCAACCTCGGTATCATCCTGACAGCCAACTAACCATGAAGACCCAAGTCAATGCAGTCTCCTCCTCCTGCTTCCACACCCTCTGCCTGTTCCGCAAGATCTTCCGCTGGATCCCATTCTCCACCAGGAAAAAAGTCACCCAAGCCCTCATCTCCAGCCGCCTCGACTACGGCAATGCACTCTACACCGGAACCACCAAACAACTACTCAACCGCATCCAGAACACTGCAGCAAGACTCATTCTCAACCTCCCCAGGAGAACCAGCACCGACCCCCACTTCAGAGCCCTCCACTGACTCCCCTATAGAGAAAAGAGGCATCTTCAAGCTCCTGACTCACGCCTACAAGGCCCTCCACAACTTCGGTCCTGCCTACATCAACCCCTGCATCCGCCAGAACCACTGCGGAGGTCGTTCCTTCTCCTACCCCGCCTCCAAGTCCTGGAAGAAACTCCCCCTTCATCTACGCACCTGTCCTTCACTTGAAGAATTCAGGAATGAAGCTCAAGATATGGCTCCTCGACCAAGGACATGAGGACCTAGGGCCTGGAGACCCCTCTGGAGTGACAAGTTGCGCTTTACAAGAACTCTTTGTTTGATTGATTGATTGTCATCCTTCCACTGATAGATTTAAATCAGATACTGAGATTTTAGGGAGAGGGATTTGAGAACAGATTGGAATGTTTCCTTCTGGAGGTGAATTTGGACAGAAATACGGTCCTCATCCTGTGCTCCCAATACTACACATACATTATTCAATATTTCAACAGGCTTCTTTTGCATCGCCGTTACCCAGATTAATCTGATAGCTGCTGCTCATGTCACTCACAACATGCGGATTTACAACACATAATTTTCAATTGTCCACTTATACAGTCTGGAATCAAATCGGGGAGAGGAGTTGGCCTAACGGCTAGGGCAGTCGACCTCGAATCTGGGGAACTGGGTTCGAGTCTCGGCAATGACGCTGAACATCCTGTGATTCTGGGCAAATCACTTAATCTTCCCGTGCCTAACAAAAATGATGAATGTGTCCTCATGTAATGCAACTGGTGCTATGTAAAGCGCTCTGATACCCGATTCGGGTCAAGTTTGCGCTATATAAAACTCTATAAAATAATAAAAATAAATCAACACAATTTTCAACAGCTCAGTACCTTTCACATTCACTGACATCTTCCTAGGTAGTTTATCTACCGATTGGGAACATATTTTATCCCATTTAAAAATCATTGATCTTCTCTTAGCAGTTGCATATCAACAACTCACCAACAATTCTAAGGATTTTTCCAAACTGTCTTTCCAAGCCTGCTGGTATGCAATTACTTGCAACCACAGGCTCGACACAGCATACATTCACCCTATTTCACTTGCTATTAAACGTTCTATCTTATTGAGCCCAAATACAAATTGTATAGATAGTCACACTAAATCCTTGCTTAAACGTCAGCCCATCAGCAACGAGTTTCCTAAACCCCCTTGATATTCACTCTTTTTCTCATAGATAATATATTAATTTTCATAACCTTACTTTGTTTTCATTATTTATGAGCATGTATTCTACCATTGTTGATTTTTTTTTTCTCATTGGATTCTGTATATTGTTACCATGACATTGAACTTTATACCTTTTTCCCTCCCTTTCCTCCCCTTAATTTTTTAGGCTCTGTATCAATTTTAATGCACTGTTTTATCTGCACTTGTTTCAACTTAACAAAATTCCATAAAACTAAACAAAAAGGAAGACATCTTGTTGCTTGACACACCAGATCATAGAAGAACTCAAACAATGAGGCATTGGGGGACCATGAACCTTACTTTAGCAGACAAGATTCCTTTCTGGGTTCTGAAGGTCACCTTTTAATTGAAAAAAATGAATTACTCAGATACAGCAGTTTGCAAAGATTAGGTATTTTAACAAAATTCAGCACAGGAAAAGTCTCTTTGTCTGTGCTACCTGCCACTAAACTTACCTGCTTCGAGAGATGCTTTTATTTGATAGGCACTTAGGAACAGAGTACTCACGAAATCCACTTAGCTCATTTAATGTGAAATGATTATATGCAGGAAAAATAAGAGGGCTGCATTAGAATCACTGTTGTGAGTTGCTCCACGTTTTACATACGTCCTGCCAGGCCCCTTAAAGGATAGCAGTATGAAAAATAGAAGTCCTGGTAAATAAATGCATACAGTTTACTCTAGTAAATACACCTGAATCAACTCAAATGCATTTTAGTCAAGAAAGAATCACAAAGGTTAAACAAATCCCTTTCTAAACCATATCAGACAGTATGTGTTGAAATCTTGTAAGGCGTGAGAGTAAAAGTCATATGTGTATCAAACCTATGACTGAAGCAGGATTTAAATAAATGATGCATTCCAACAAGAGCAGTTGAAGCAGAGGGTAAGTGTAGTGTGTGAGTTCAGGTTTTTCAGAGCATGTCCTGCTGCGCACAGCGATGAGAACCTACAGATAACGCGAGACAATGACAGCTGTGTCATCAATCGGAGACCCATAAGTGGCACAGGAGACAGTTTAGGAGCCAGGCTTTGCACATAATATGTCTTTGACCCGGGGGTCAAAGAGATCAAACAGGATGACACAAAACATCCATTTAACATGATAGATACATGGAGGCTTTTGAAATCTGTCACTCCTGTTCAGGATGACGAGTGGTGGGAGAAACTGGCCACCAAAATAGGGCCTTGGTGATTACCTTCAGGGTCGTGGTATGAATTCAAAATATGTGCGAGTACACGCTTCACCCTATGGTATATGAAATACATATATCATGTTAGGGGTTGCTGACCCACATGCATTACACAGTTGTTATATTATGTTATACGTATTGCATTTTCTATGCTATTTCACAAATATTTTAAAAATGTTCAAAACGTGCAGGCATTAGGGACTGGTATAAGACAGTGAGATGGGCCAGGATGACAAGGAGAAGAGAGAGACTTTACTATTATTTTTTTATTTTACTGTTGTGTAACATAAAATGTGTTCATAAAGTGCACGATGTTAACATCTCAGGGGCATCTGGCACTGAATACTAGGGTGGTAACTCACAAAGAAAGTAGCAAATCTGCACCCATAAAGTACTCCTATGTAAGAAATTGGGTTGTTGGTTGACTGGAGTGTGAGCCCTGGTCAAGCAGCAGCCACAATACTTGTCAGCATGAGGCACAAATAAACCCTAAATTAACCTGTACTCAAACCCCTGGTAGCTTGGCACATAGCTTTACTTACAGGCAATGTATAAAGTATTTGTGCAAGGCTTCAAACAGTAATACAGTGGAAACACCACACAAAGAGGATCCTACACTAAGTCAGAAAAATACAACTTTCTTGAACAAATAAAACAAGACCAAAACATCAAAAATCCAATCAGTAGAAACAGATATGTAATTTTAAAGATTTTAGTGAAAAATAGCACCAACAAGCACAATAAGCCAAATGTGAATATCTGGTTGCGATGGACTGGGACAAAGTCACAAGTTCAGGCCGACCTCGATGGAGCGCAGGCCGGCTGCAGGGACCCAGTTAGGCCTGTTGATAAAAGCACTTCAAATTATGGTTAGCAGGGCAATGCAAGGATCCGCATCAAAGATCCGTTGCACAGCCGATGCGATGCACCAGTTCCGAAATGCAGTGAGGCTGGGATGCGAGGGCCTGCGTTGTCGTGAAGGATCCCATCGACGGGGCTTGCGGTGCGATGTCCGGCGTCAAGGATGCGGTGCCCAGTCGGGGGGATGCATTGGTTCCAAAGAGCTATGAGGCTGTGATGTGGAGTCCGGTGTTGTTGTCAAGGTTGCCCTTGACTAGGGATGCGAGGGCCTGCACTGAGGATGCCTTGCACAATGGCGGTTCTGATCGGTTGCGGCAGCGATGCGGGTCCTTGCGTTGGGTCCAATCCACGCAGCAGCGGTGATGTGTCGGTTCTGCTTGGGCTTCTGCTGTCCAGCATAGGAGATGCATCCATTCTGCTGAATCCACAGAAGCTGGCAGAGCATCTTAAGCACACTTCCAAGGGTCCAGGACTGGGCTGACACCACTTGGCAGGGTAGACTTACAGATGACAGTATCCAGGTGCAGATGCAAGGTTGTTGGAAACCTGTTGTGGCCCTTGAGTTTTCAGAGCAGGAGGCCTGCCATCCAGCCCTTGGAGTCATTCTGGGTTCTAGAGATGCAGGTCCAGCCCTTCTCACCCAGGAAAGAGGGCAGCAGGTCAGCACAGCAGGGCAGCAGTCCTTCAGAGCAGCAGTCCAGCAGAGTTTCAGTCCTGTCGGCAGCACAGCAGTCCTTCTTCCTTGTAGAGTATCTACAGGTCCAGAAGTGTACTGAAGTGGTGGTGTCTGAGGTGCAGCATTGATACCCAGTTGTGCTTTTGAAGTGCGGAGAAGCTTCTAAAGGCATGCCTTTGAAGTGCGCAGGTGTCCTGCCTTCTTGGCCCTGGCTCCAGATTAACTCATATGTATTAAAAAGGAAGATTTGGGCCTGGCAAAAGGTTTACTGCCAGGTCGAAATGGCAGTTTAAAACTTCACACAAACAGGCTGTAGTGGCAGACCTAAGACATGTTTACAATGCTACTTAAGTGGGTGACACAATCAGGGCTGCAGGCCCACTGGTAGCATTTAATTTATACCTAGCCTGCAACCTAGCCTGCCACTTGCCTGTTGTCTTCAGTTCCTGCTTGTTCCAGCCTGATCCAGTTGCTGCCATTTAACCAAGTGACACTGCCGCTGCCTGGGTTTTCCCATTTGGGTTTTTCCACCTGGGTTTTCCTACTCACCGTTCTTCCTGCCAACAGAAGCCCCGCCCACCCCAGGACCGACTTAATACAGGCCACAGAACGACAGCGCAGTGGGGGCACCGCAGGTGCGTCAAAGGCATGCCAAGGACTACCCAATCCGCACCCGTCTGCACCTGGACTGCACCTAGAGCCATGACCCCTGGCTTCCCGCCCCTGCAGATACACCATTGCCGAGCTTTACACCCTCGACCGCGGATGCCACAACAAACACTGCCACCATGCTGACCCACGCTCCACACTTTCACCTGCACCCACAGCTACTTCACCTGCTGCAGCACACACACCAGCCCACTAACCAGCCTTACCCTGAAAACATCATAGGCACCACCTGAAAAAAACACCAAATCACATGTCCAAATAGACAGCAAAACATCTATCAGGGCACCCTTCCCTACTGTGCTTCGGGACCACGTCCAGCTTTCTGTAACTTCATCACCGACTTCATCACCCCCCTCGCCATAGACTCCAACAACTACATTTTCCTCTGTGACTTCAACTTCCATCTCGACGACCAATGATATCAACACTACTAACCTCCTCAGCAGTATGAACAACATTGGACTCACCCAACTTGTCCACAAACCCATGCACACCGCAGGCCACACGCTAGACACCATTTTTACCTCCAGCGACCGTATCAGGTGCAGACACACCACGGAACTAATCTGGATTTACCAACTCAATCATCCACTTCAACATCACCAGGTCATGGACCCTCACCCCCAGTCTGCCAAACGCCCTCATCACAGCTGGAGTGAAGTCTCAAAGGACACATGGATCAATGCCCTCAACACCACCCATCCATCTCCTCCAGCAACATAGACCAGAACGGCAGAAACTTTAACAGTTGGATCACCAACTGCGCTGACAGCGTCGCTCCCATCAGCAACAACATCCACAGAAGGTCCACCAAGGAGGCTAGCTGGTACACTGAAACCTCAGAACCGCTAAATGACACTGTCAACAACTGGAAAGGAGATAGCGCAGCAGCAAGGACATGACCGACAAGACCGCCTTCAAGACAGCCTTCAACCTCTACAACAGACAGGTGAGAGAATCGAAGAAAAAGGCCTTAGCCTCATGCATCATCAAGCTCCAATAACAGCAAAGAACTCATTGCCCCCTCACAGGAACTCTGCAACAACCTTGCAAACTTCTTCGACAACAATATTGCCAACATCTACAGAAACATCAAACCCCTGCCCAAGACCACTGACTTCTTCAAGCAACACAATGACCCTGGAACCACCATAGACATCCGACTAACCAAATGAAGTCAGTTTGCCCCACAGGACACTGCCTCCCTTATGAACTTGGTACACCCCAACTGACCTATGCTCACACCACATCTTCAACCTAGGTGAAGCCAGAATCAGCCATGTACTCACTATCTTGTTCAACACCTCAATTGCCATGGCCACCTTTTCTGAGGACTGGAAATGTGCAGAAGTCAACTCCCTACTAAAGAAACCATCGGCAGACTCCAGCGAAGTCAACAACTACCGACCAATCTACTTGCTCCAGTTCCCGGCCAAAGTATTAGAAAAAGTCATCAACCAACAACTTTCCTCACGTCTGGAATGGAACCTTCTACTCGACTCCTTCCAAGCTGGATATCACAGCAACCACAGCACCGAGACAGCCCTCATGGCAGCTACAGACAACATCCAAACCCTACTTGAATGAGGAGAGACTGCAGCTCTATCCCTCTAGACCTCTCGGCAGCCTTCAATATGGTCTCCCACCACACATTCATCACAAGGCTGCACAGCATAGACATCCAAGGAGCTGTTTTCAGATGGATCACCTCTTTCCTCAATGGAAGAACGCAAAATGTCCGTCCTTCACCTCCAAAGTCAAGGAAATCATCTGTGGTGTACCCCAAGGATCCTCGCTCAGTCCCACCCTCTTCAACACTTCTATGACACCTCTGGCCAGCATCGTCAAAACCCATGGACTCGTCAGCATATCCTACGCTGATGACACACAACTCATCCTCTCCCTCTTCGAAGGCACCCTCAACACCAAGACCAACATCCACAACTACAGGACAGACGTTGTCAACTGGATGAAGGACAACTGTATGAAGCTCAACACGGACATGACATAGGTACTGGTCTAAAAAAAAAAAAAAAGTTTCCCATGGGACGCATCCTGGTGGCCTTCAGAACTTGGACCTACTCCTACCCCCCTGACCACACTTGGAACCTAGGCATCATTCTGGACAGCAAGCTAACCATGATGACACAGGTCATCTCCGTCTCCTCTTGCTGCTTCTTCATCTTCTGCATGCTCGGTAAGATATTCAAATGACTACCCCAAAGCTCAAGACGCATCATAACCCAGGCCCTCATCTTCATGGACTATGGCAATGCTCTCTACGCATGGATTGCAGCTCACTTCCTCCAACGACAGACCATACAAATGCCGCAGCAGACTCGTCCTTGATCTCCCTAGACGAACCCACATCACGCCCTACCTCAGGGAACTCCACTGGCTTCCTGTACAGAAAAGATGCCAGTTCAAGCTTCTGATCAACATATACAAAGCCCTACACAACTGCGGACCCTCCTACTTGAACCACCGCCTGTACTTTCATCAGCCCACCAGACACCTCAGCTCCGCTTCCCTATCTCTAACCCTCATCCTGTGCATCCGACATAGCAGATGCAGAGGTCGCTCCTTCTCTTACCTTGCAGCGAAGACATGGAATGAGCTACCCTTCCATCCCTGTACCTCTCCATCTCTTCCACAGTTCCTGAAGTCCCTGAAGACTTGGCAATTCAGCTAATCAACTGGACCCTGCCAGCCCCTGGATAACCTCATGGGTGACAAGAAGTGGTCTAGACTTACGAATGGTTTAAAAAAAAAAGAACAAAACCTGAAGGATCATAATTCCTTGACCCCACAAATGTAGAGTCACTTTTCAAAATGATTTCGGGGGGTGCTGTAACTCCTACAGCCCCCCGGTTGTCCATAGCTGGTGCTGCCGCCCAGTTCCACTATCTAAATCCAACAGCAATAACTCTCCCTTGTGCATTAGTTTTGAAAATGAGAGTAGAAAGTTCTTGAAGCCAGGAACCCCTGGCCAATCCCTCCTGCACAGCATGCTGAGACAATCTAAGATGGTGCTGTTAAAAAAATCACTGCTCACATCTCCTCCAGGGGCCTCAGCTCTGCCCATAGCTGACATCACTGCAAGGGTCTTTCCCACCAGAACTTCAGGGGGGAGCACCAACTGTGTTGGCTCCAAAGTTCTGGCCTTCCTCCTTTGTTCAGTGGTACAGTGCGACAGCTAATTAATGGATGCAATTTTTCTTCCCCACCCCTTCCTCCTCAGGATTACTCATTTTGTGTGGGAAGGCCTTTGTTCCCTCGGCTGGAGAGCAGAGTAATTTACTTGGCACAGCAGGGTGACAAAAGGCATGGGCTCTGATCAAGAGCTGAGGCAGAGAAATATGTAAATTCTGGATGACCCATAAGGTGTACATCTAAGATCTTGGAACCTACATAGTAAAAATGGGTGCACATGTTTCACCCCAGTTTCATACCTCACGGGGCTTTGTAGGCCAAAAGTGAAGCAAAACTGTACTCTAATACAGATTTCCCCCTATATGTATAATACAGTATCATAGCAAACAAAACAGTAATGAGTGGCTATTAATATTAAAAGTCCTATCCCAGATCAACACCTAACCCTGCAGAGTCCCCTCTATGTCAGACAACCTGTGCGCAGTTACTGTGCTACGCACAATGATAGTCTCCTACATGTTAACATTGCTTGTGTTTCAGATCAAGGAGGACCTGGCCTGACAGTTCAGCTGGTCTGTTCCCATTGGAGTAGGGTCAAGACTGATTTGCACATGGCTGGGTCCAAACTGAGGTGGCATAGTGTGCAAAATAACGAAGGCTTGTGATGCGGCCTCAAGTGACTGCCAGTGGCTGATATTAATTCAACCATTCTATCCATCACTTTGTTTTTCACACCCCTCAATGAGCATATCTTCTCCTCCATACTTCCCGACCTGCTGCTTGACCTACCTGTTTCAGGATTTCCAATATCATGCCCATAAGAGCAACATGACTCTATGTCTCACCTGGGTCCTTAGTCAAAATGTATGCCACGCTGTTCTCAAACAGCTAATCTCCCCTTTGATATATAGACAAAAATCACAAAGATGCCACTGACACACAGCTTGCCCCCCATAGTGAAGACTGTATATAATAATGGCGCCAATTCCAACTTTGCTTTCCGCAGACCTAATGTCTGTTGCATTGCAGGCTATAGCTGCAGCAGCACCACCTCCTACCGTGGCAGGGCCCCAATCAGGACTGGTTTCAAAGTGCATTTCTATCACCCAGCCAGAAATACATCACTACTAGAACTGACACAAGCACACATCTGAGAGTGTAAAACTTTGATTGTCCTAGCTCAACACTGCCATACGTATATCTTGTCTGTATATTTAGAGATGATATACTCAGCCGAATGGGAAATATGCCTCAAATACAGCTAGCTCCCTCATATAATTTTATCCTCTGCAGGTCCTGTGCTGCCTGCCCTCTGCCACCTGCTGCCACCACCTCTGCCACTGCTGCTGTACTGCCTACATATCCATGTAGACTGACTTCACTTACCTGATGGATGTAAAAGTCTAATAAGTGAACAGCTATCTCAGTCGGTAATAATCTGTATACCTTCGTCTGCACCTGTGGTACAACTATGAAAATGTGAGTTCATAACACAATAAGGACCCCATGTCAGCATTTCCCACCAACTGGTGTGATGGCTACATTAATTCTTGATTTTTGTTACTCCATTGGTAAAAATGTCTCTTGTCATAGAGTGATATTTCCTTTCTCAAAGTACCAACCTTTGCCTCTAAATGACACCATTATCCCAGTAGTTGTCACCCAGTCATGACTCTGCAGCTGTGCAGCCACTGCTTAACAATGACATACCGTTTGTGTTGTGATATTTCAAAAGAAAAAAAAGGATGAGGGGATGCTTGTCAGCCACCAGTAATTACTCCGCCCTGCATTCCAGTCCATCATTTTATGCCCACCAGGTCACTTCAGACAGTAACCAGTCATATGCAAATGTCCCTGCTCCATTAGAAACAAAAGTCCAGCTCAGATTTCCACGCCAGGTATCCTCATAACTAGACCATTAGCAACCCCAAACAGATTAAGAACTATCTGGATCTCATCAGGAGGGTGCTGGTTGGTTCCAGTGGTACAGTGGGGACGGGACCCTTGTTTGGGAATACCCATCGCACTTACGGCATCCCCTAAGGAAAACAAAAACGTGATCAGTGAATTGCTTGAATTAATCTCAGCTGCTGGTAGTTACTTTGTGCTGTATTACAGTCCATCACTTTCCCCATTCAATCTCAGTCTCAGTCAGGAATCAGCCATATGCAAATAAGCCTGATTCCTGCTCAAAAATGCTTATTTGGATCTCATCAGTATGGTGCTACTTGGTTCCAGTGGAACAGTGAGACCAGGACCCTTGTTTGGGACTACCCATCGCACTTAGAGTGTCACACAGAAGAAAACAAAACAGTGATGGGCAGAATGTTTGGATTAATCTCAGCCACTGGTAATTACTCACAGCTGCATTCAATTTCAATCATGTTTTGCCCCCACAAAACCAGAGACAGGAATCAGCGATATGCAAATCATATTTGGTCCTGGTCTAAGGAACAGTTCATTCTGAGTTGCAAGGCCAGGCCCCATCTGAAGTAGAAAGAAAAAAACCCAGACCAGTTTCTGACTATTCAGACCTTTTCTGTAGAGTGCAGCTTGGTTCCTGCTCCAAAAGGCTTATTTGGATCTCATCAGTAGGGTGCTGCTTGGTTCCAGTGACACAATGAGAAGAGGACTCACATCTGGGCATACCTGTTATACTTAGGACATCACTCTGAGGAAAACAAAAAAATCATGGTGGAAATGTGTAAATTATCTCAGGCACTGGTTATTACTCAGGCCGCATGCTACTCCATCATTTTTTTCTCATCATGCCACCTCAAGTAGGAACCACTTATGTGCAGATCAGCCTTGGTACTGCTCCATAGGTTGGAATGCTGCCAAGAGTGATCACAAGTGGTTTAAAATATTTGCAAGCATTCCTCCTATCATCTGTGTGTGTGTGATATTTCAATATTCTGGATGTTTATCAATACCCTAAGCACTACCTGGTGCATCTCTTGTGGTACCGACATGTATTTGTAGCCATGGCCTTTCCCCAAATTCACTATCCCACTGACATCACTCTGGAAGAGTGTTTACAAGTCAGTCCGAAAGGGGAAAGGTGGATGTGGGGATGAGAAATAGAGACATTGAGTGCTTCCTATCACCACCTTTGTCATCTTTACCTTCATCTATGCTTGGTCATTTGGCTGTGCTTCTGCATACAGACAAAATAAACTTGGGGCTAATCACAAAGGTAACTCATACGTGTGAGTAATTTGCATGTGTAATATACTCTTATACTTTTGAGTAACTTTACTACTTTTAACTTTTAGGCTGAGTGTAAAGTTACTCAAAACTGTAAGCATACATGCCTCCACCCTCAGAAAAACGGGGTGAAGCCAAATATCTGGGTGTAAGTTACTACTGTCAAAAAAGAAGCAATAGTAAGTCCAGTACTATACACGGCCAACCACTGATACTGCAACAGCCTCCTATAGAAAATAACAGAGGTAGGGACTTAAAATAAATACCCCAAAGGAAATGATGCTAAATTAAATTATTAAAATTTAAAAATATAAATAAATATAATTTGTTGCTAAAAAAACTCCATCTAAAAATAAAACATTAATTATTTAATTTTAAAATATTTTAACAATGTTTTTGGAATGTATAAGTTAATGTACCATAACGTTTGATGAAAACATAATTTTATTACTTGTAATTCAGTTTATACATCACTTTTATTGCTTTGACATAAAAATATTTTAACTAATTTATTATAACGTTTACTAAATAAATGTTTTAGAGAGATTGCCACACTGACTGTATAGCCTCCCTATAGTAAAGTATGGGTAAAAGTAAAATAGCTTATTTAACAAAAGGATAACTTGTAAAACATTTTTATGCTAAATATAGCAAAGCAAGGAGAATCCTATAAGAATCAATTCTGCCCCTCTATCCATTGGTCAGGTAAGACTGTGGACCCAGTCCATCTACTACTGTTTTCATCCATTCGCATCTCATTCTTCCCCTTTTATCATCTCAAATAAAGTTCTGGCCATGTATCAATTGTTCCATGTTAAGTAGGGGATCCATGTCCGCAGCCACCTTCAGGCAGTGTTAGTAAGCAGCTAACATCAAAGGGTTCAACCAAATAGCAAGCATCTGTGACACCACCACGTAAGACACAATCCTATCTTCTACCTATGGGCCCATACTAATAACTAGATATGTATGTACAGCATTCTTATATCCCATTTGCTAGAACAAATTGTCATCTGGTTCATTAAGCTACATGACACCAAGTCTGGCTGTTTAAAAGAATATGCCTCTCCCCCCTTTCAAGTGTATAATTTATATTACGTTGCAGCACCTTGCTAAATCAGCTTGATAATGTTGCATTCCATCCACAAGCAAAGGATGGCCTGTTATCCTAGGAGAAAACCCCCTGCTCCTGCAAGCTGCCATCTCTGCAGCCTTCTGTACAGTGGAGGAAGAGGAGATTGTTATTCCAATGCAGGATGTTACTTCACACACCGTCAGCCAGTAGTCTCCCTCTTCTGGGATGCATCAGAAAAAAGCTCACAGTTGCTCAAAGTAGGCTACGCAGAAATCACGTCCACCAACTCTTTAGCATGCATGTAGCTGCCTCCCATGTTCCACCCTTCAACCCAAGTCAAACTTTAGCCTTCTTGTCAGCTGCTCATGAAGAGAAAACCCGATGTGAGAAAGGGTTCTCTACCCCTGAACAATTTCCATCTCAGAACCTACCAGGAATTAACCCTCAATGCAAAGGACAAAAGGTTTCAGTCTCATATGGCCGCCTGCGCAGAGGGATTATAATTGACAAGAGGTGCCCTTTTGGAGATGTGCAACATTTCCACCCACGTGGGAACATTGCCATTCATCACCATTCCAAAGATGATGGAGAGACAGAACCAGGTCTTGGAGAACTGTTGAGGAAGGAAGATACAAGCAGCCAAGTCATGGTCATGTATTTCATACGGCATTGCTCATGGGAGCACACCTCACATTAAAGTACCAAGTAATACAACTCAAAAAACCAGGAATTAACAACCACCCACAGGGCCCACCACCACCTCCCACTCACCTGCTTCCAATGCAAAACCTGGTTCTCAACCCATTGTGCACCCAAAGTGATGTAGCCAGGGGCATGGACAACCCTCCTGTGTACATGCACAAATTCCACTCCCATAAATACTGCAGTCATCATTCACTTTCCCATTTTCATGTCACTACCCTACTTGTATGTCAACCCATCCTGCCACAAAACTTTGTGTTGATAACTTCCCCACAATTTTTACTACTAATGTTATTACCTGCCTGTTTGATTTTTCCTGCCCTAATTATGAACTACCTATAAAATTGTGACCCTGGCACAAACACCTTTTTTGTGCAGGGGTTGCAATAATAGATTTTGGTGATTTTATCACACCTGGTAATTATTGGTCAGGATAAAGGCCAACCCCGGAGGTAAATTTCATATAATCAAATCTGCCTGAATTAAACTTCATAAAAATGGCTGGTAATTACTGGGATGTGCTGATTTTCATAAGGTAAATACCAAAATCTGCATGTTATTCTCCATTACTTGAGAAAACATGTAATAGGTGTTATTTATTGCACTAGATAAATTCCGACCCTAGTAGAATCAGCTTTTATTGGGCCGTTTATGTAATTATGTTGCAGTGCCTATGTCATGTAATGTAATGGCTATTTATGAAGCACAGGAATTCCAAAAAGTATCCTGGCACTGCCTAGACGAAAATCGAGAAGGCATATTGAGGAACAGTTCTTTTAGGATACAGTCAGGTCTTCAGAGCCTTTCAAAACCCAGTCAGAGTTCCCTGCAGCCATAAATGCGAAGGTAATCAATTGCAGGATTAAGCCACTGCCACTGAAAAAGTGTGACCTCATGTCTATGTTTGACAAACGAACCCTAGGGACCATCTGAAGGCAAGCATCAACTGATCTCAGGCAATGGGTAGGAAGATAGTGGCAAACGTTATCTTGCAGATATTGAGGAACCGTATGATGAAAAGCGTTGAAC
The DNA here is from genome assembly GCA_963921515.1 of Calotriton arnoldi. NCBI lineage: Eukaryota > Metazoa > Chordata > Amphibia > Caudata > Salamandridae > Calotriton > Calotriton arnoldi. The sequence continues at coordinate 152,423 of CAWUFW010003459.1, forward strand.
ACCAGACACATGGTCAATGTAGGGTTTCTAGTGCTTGGAAGCTGAGGAGCGCTTGGGAAAATCCAGAGTCAAGTGAGTGTAACATTTTGAAATCTTTCAAGTCTATGTTTTAAAGTAACTGTGGATGCCAAAAATAAGGAGTGGCTCTGACTGCTAAGGCTTCCTTAAACAAGTGGAGGAAACTATGCTCAAAGAACTGAACAAAGCCAGGTCTTGGTCAGGTTTGAATACCCAGGTCATGAACGTCAGGGACAGGGGATGGATGAGGTTTAAATTGTTCTGGCCAGAGCCAAGGTAGCAGAGTTTTGGGAAAGTTTTTACCCGCAAGCATCAATATTTCTTTCAATCAATCAATCAATCAGTGAATTGTGAAGTGCGCTACTCACCCGTAAGGGTCTCAAGGCGCTGGGAGGGGGGGTGCAGCTCTGGTCAGTCGAAGAGCCAGGTCTTGAGGTACTTCCTGAAGATGTCCAGAGTGGGGGTGCGTCTGATGTTGATTGGGAGCTTGTCCCAGGTCTTTGCCGTGATGTAGGAGAAAGCTCTTCCACCCGTTCTGGCTCTGCGGATGAGTGGTGTTTCAGCAAGGGCGAGGTTGGCTGAACAGAGGTTTCTCTTGGGTACGTGGAAGGAGATTCTTTCATTGAGATATTGGGGTCCGGTGTTGTGGAGGCATTTGTAGGCGTGGGTGAGTATCTTGAAGGTTACTCTCTTCTCGACGGGGAGCCAGTGGAGGTCTCGCAGATGTTGGATGATGTGTTCGTGTCGGGGGATGCCGAGGATGAGTCTAGCTGCCGTGTTCTGTATGGTCTGGAGCTTGCGGAGTAGACATTTGTTGATCCCGGCACAGAGGGTGTTTCCGTAGTCCAATCTGCTGGTTATGAGTGCATGGGTGACGGTCTTTCTTGATTCGGGGGAGATCCATTTGAAGGTCTTGTGAAGGATGCAGAGGGTGTTGAAGCAGGTGGAGGCGACGGCGTTGATCTGTTGGGTCACGGTGAGGGATGAGTCGAGTATGATGCCGAGGTTCCGGGCTAGGTCCTTGCGGGTAGGGGGCTGCCGAGGGCGGTGGCCACCAGGTGTGGTCCCATGCAGAGGAGGAGGCTCCGAGGACGAGGACTTCTGTCTTCTCAGAGTTAAGCTTCAGGCAGCTGCTGCTCATCTAGGATGCAACGTCCTTCATTCCTTCCTGGAAGCTGAGTCTGGTGGTGAGGGGGTCCTTGGTGAGGGAGAGGATGAGCTGGGTGTCGTCAGCTTAGGATACTATGCTGAGTCCATGCTGTCTGACAATGGCAGCGAGGGGGGCCATGTAGATGTTGAAGAGCGTGGGGCTGAGCGACGATCCCTGGGGTACTCTGCTGTTGATCTCTGTGGGTTTGGAGAGGAAGGGTGGAAGTCTGACTCTTTGGGTTCTGCTGGTGAGGAAGGAGCAGATCCAGTCGATGGCGGTTCCATGAATGCCGGCATCGTGGAGTCTGGTGGTGAGAGTGCGGTGGGAGATGGTGTCGAAGGCTGCAGAGAGGTCAAGTAGGATCAGGGTGTGGCCTTGGTCGAGGAGGGTGCAGATGTCATCTGTGGGGGCGAATAGGGCGGTCTCGGTGCTGTGGTTGCTGCGGAATCCTGATTGGGAGGGGTCAAGGATGGAGTTCCCTTCGATGAATTTCGTTAGTTGGACGTTGACGATCTTCTTGGTAACTTTGGACGCGACAGGGAGGAGAGAGATGGGTCAGTAGTTCTTGAGGTCCGTCGGATCTGCTGAGCGCTTCTTCAGGAGGGGCTTGACTTCTGCTAATTTCCCATCACCGGGGAACGTGCCGGCTTTGAAGGTGGCGTCGATGGTGTGTCGTAGTTCAGGTGCAATGGAGGCGGTGGCTCTGTGGAAGATGTGCGGAGGGTAGGGGTCCATTGGGGCTCATGAGTGAATGCCTTTCATAGTCGATGCGGTGTCTTCGGTGGTGACTGGGGTCCAGGAGAGGATGGTGGGCTGGTTGTCATTGCTGGGGGGAGGAGTGGGTTCGGTGTCCGGAATCTGTTCGTTGAAGTTGTCATAGAGGGATCTTATTTTCAGGTGGAAGTAGGAGCCGAGTTTGTTGCAGAGGTCCTGTGAGAGGGTGATGTCAGTGGCTTCGCTGGGGGGCTTGGTGAATTCCTGAATGATGCTGAAGAGTTCCTTGGAGTTGTTGGTGTTGGCGCGGATTTTGTTTCGGACGAAGTTCCTTTTGGTGGATCTGATGAGTTGGTGGTATTCTGTCATGGCTTTCTTGTAAGTGGTGCGATCTTCTGAAGTTTTGCTGTTTCTCCAGTTCTTCTCGAGGCGTCTGCAGGTGCGTCTGGATTCTTGGAGGTCGGCGGTGAACCAGGTGGCCTTCCTTGGCGTCTGTCGGGGTTGCGGAGGGGGGCGAGCTTGTCTGCGCAGTTGATGATCCACCTATGAAGTTCTTTGGCTGCGGTGTGGGCGTCAGTCGAGGTGGGGGGGCATCGCTGTTGAGGGTGGAGTTGAGGTGCTTCTCTGTGACCTTGCTCCAGTTCCTTCGCGGAGGGCGGGGTGCAGGTTTGGGGGTGATGGGTTTGTCGACGTGGAAGTGTACGCAGTAGTGGTCCGTCCATGGGGGGTTGTGTGGTGTGGCTGAAGTTGATGTTGTTACCTCCTGCGAAGACGGGGTCGAGGGTGTGTCCTACCTGGTGGGTGGGGGTGGTGACAAGTTGTTTCAGTCCGAGGTTGGCAAGGTTGTCCAGGAGGGTGGATGAGGTTGTCGAGGTAGAAGTTGAGGTCTCCGATGCGTATGTAGTTTCTAATCAGAATTTAGTTTTAAGGAATTGATATGCATCCAGGTCTTCACTTCCAGTATACATTTATTATATGCTGTAACTGTAACCTTTTGTATTTTGTCTATGGAGACCAGCAATTGAATGGCATTAGAATGACGGGTGAACATCAGTTCATACTTGTGGTGTTGTACATACAAATTAAAAAGAGATGTACTTAAACCAGACCCATCGGAACCCCCCTTACCAAACTTCTTCAAAGCCTGATTGAAAGACTCCCATTCGTACAGCTTGCGATAAATGAATGGCTTTATATGATGTGTGACTTACTCCAAGACTTGGTTGGAGTAGATCTGAGCCTGTTTTGGCTGTACTACTACTACTACTGGTGTGAATATGGGTGTAACTGTAGTGAATTACCTGTGATTTACCCTTTCATAGGCGTGCTTTGCATGTGCATGCCGCTACCTTTGCCCCTCCTTGATTTCCTTTCCCGTTCCCACTTTGTAGTAATTCCCCATTTCTCTTCCACTCCCCATTCTATATACTAAAAACATATGCCCATGAGTAGAGAGCTCTCCACACTTCTGTCAGAGAACTCTACACATTAGAGATGAGCAGTAGCGGCCCGTGGTGGGAGTGCTGCCGGGTGATGACGCAGGGCGGGGGAGGGGCAGGGTGGGGGGTAGTAAACTACGGATTTCGGCCGCACTGAGGTAAGTAAACAAAAAAATAAATAAAATGAATTTCGTTGCGCGCGCTGCATCGCCAAATGCGATGTAGCGCGCGCAACAAAATTTGTTTTTTGTTTTTTTGTTTACTTACCTCTGTGCGGCCCTATTCCGTAGTTTACTACCCCCCACCCAGACCCTCCCCCGCCCTGCGTCACCGCCCGGCAGCACTCCCACCACGGGCCGCTACTGGAGATGAGACAGGCATAGGCAGAAATCTCCACCTGTGCCTTCGTGAATTGTATTTTTGAACATGTTAAGTTGAACTGCTGGAGTATTACTACACACGCTCAAAAATGCCTTGGTAAATAGCTCTCAAAATGTAGCAAGCCATAAAGAAGCTCTAGATATAAAAAGAGGCTGCTTTAAACAATGAAACCATAGTAAACTCTAGTAAAGAAACTATTAGCGCAGTGGTTCACTATTCAGATGAGTACTTCTTTAAACCTAATTAATCATTTCTATTCTGCTTTGTGCTGATTGCTAGCAGCAGTGCAGAGTGACACTCACAAGGTATTGTGTATTGATTTATTAGTTATTATGGAGTTTTAGGTGTGAGTCTCCTCACAGTCTCTTTAAAGTGATGGTAGAGCGAGCACAACCCTTCTAAACATCATGGGGCATATTTACAAGCCCCTATCGCCACAGGAACGTCATTTTTTTCGACGATCCTGTGGCAATACAGGCTTCGCCTTATTTACAAGGCAGTGTTAAGCCACTTAACGTGTCTTAACGCTGCCTTGTAAATAAGGCACCCTTTCACGCTATGCTTAGCGTGAAAGGGGTGGGCAGTGGGTGTCGCGGTGGGCGTTCCGCCGCAACACCCATTGATTTTGTTGCTGCCCCATATTTACAAGGGTGGCGTAAATATGGGGTAGCGCCAAAATTGAGATCCAAAAAAACCTGGTCTTAACATGGCACAATGAGGAGAAATGCTTTACTTCTCCTCGTTTTTGCTGTTTCTATGAGTGCTGCTTTGTGCAACACACTTATAAACAGCAAAACGCAATGCATGATTGTTTATGTGCAGGAAGGTGTCCCGCTCATGAGCAATCATTTTAAAAATTATGAGTTGCACCTTCTATGTGTGCTGCAATAGCAGCACACATAGAAGTTACAAATCGCCATGTTTATGTGCAGAAACGGCACTGGCGTAGCAAGGGGGGGGCGGAGGGGGCGGTACGCCCCGGGCGGCACGAGAATTCGGGGCGGCAGGTAAATTTATCGCCAGCACCCCCCCCCCCCCGGCTCTTAGGCGCTCGGCGGCGGCGGCAAAAGGCAGGGACCGCCACAAGCGGCAGAGTGCCTAGCTACGCCACTGAGAAACGGACACCTTCCTGCACATAAACAATCATTCCCACAACGCAGAAACCTTTGCACTATGGTGCAAGGGTGCATGCGCTGGCGCTAGGCATCTGTAATTAGCGCCGGCGCAGGGGGAAACACAGGGCTGCACCGTATTGTTGTAAATACGGGGCAGCCCTGCGTTTCAAAAGTGGTGGAGCGCAATGTTAAGCTAAGAAGGCTAACACCGCGCTCTGTCACTTTTCTTGTAAATATGCTCCCATGTTGCTTCTTTAATTGACGTCATCGCAAAGTAGATTATTCTTGCTTGCAATTGATGCCTCAGAGGTGGGAGGCCGTCACTTGGCAACATTGAGTTGTTATGGTGGTGGCCTTAGGTAGCAAATACAACACAGTCTGATGCCTCAACATCCAACGCAGCAAATACATTAGGCTATGATAGATGCACGAAAACCCCACATTTATGCAGACATTCAGCTGGAAATTATAGGCAATAACTAATAGCACTAAATGGAACAGAGCCCCATTCTAAAAGAACTTACGTTGATCTTAGAAGCATTAAAGATGATTTAGCACTGTAAATCCACATTTGGAATTCAAAAAGGGTGGTTACACTCGTAAAATAACTTACCCACACTTACATCTACCTGTGAGTAAATCTGCTCCCAAGGGCAAGGAGTGGGTGTTCCAGGACGACAATGAACTGGGAAGTTTGTAAAAACCCAGAAACACCTGCATTTGTGTTTTTCACTTACTTCTTCAAAGCAAATTACCACTCTGGAAACAGTCTGTAATTTCTACCTCCGAACCATAGGCGCTGGAAGTAGGAGTGTGAGGGATCTGCAGCACCCATAAAATAACCATGCTAGAGTTCAGAAGGTAAATGAGCATTGAAGAGGCCTTTAAAATTGCTGCTTATTCTTTTTTTTATTTATTTAAATTTGCTTTTATTAAGTTTTGTATCATATAACAACTAAAATACAAATTGCATTTTTAAGCAGGTGCATTACAGAATCCGAAAGTATGAGAATCATCAATGTTCGAAAATGCAATAGGGGTCAGGAGAATAAGAGAGGAGGGAAAGAAGAGACTAGAGGGGGAAAGGGAAATGAGGAAGATGGGGTAGATCATAGAGTAATCAATTCCATCGCCACTCATTAAAAGCCACATAACGCTATATGGGGGAGTCTGAATTCAGCACTCCTACTAAGTCAAATAGGGGAAGGCACTAATTAGGCATAGTCGGACTTACAGGCAAGGCAGTGGTGGGGGAACAACCTGCAAAGATAGGCACAGACTGGGGGAGGGTGTCCGGATCCGGCCATTGCTCCAAATCATCATCGAGCGACCTAAGATACTTTGTCAAGGGGCTCCAGATAGCCTTGGGTCAGGAGTGGGTGGGCATTAGCTCCCAATACGCATTTAGCAGCTCCTGACAGATTGTTGCATCGTGAAGCCAGCTACTCCTCATAGGAACTCTTTATCTGCCCCAGTGCGTTGCAACCCTGGGTTTGGCAAGCAATAGCAGCATTTTTGCTAGTCTATGGGCCTCTGGGGGGGTCATCCTGATTTAGCCTAGTAGGGCGTCAAGGGGTGTAAAGTCCGGAGCATGGCCAGTGATGCTAGTGATGTCCCTGAATACTGCCACCCAATAATCATGAACCTTAGGACATTTCCACGCAAAGTGCAAAAAGACTACACACTGTGTAACTCAGCACAGGCAGCATGTGCCATCCAGCAGACCCATGTGCCGCAGTTGTGCCAGTGTGTGATGGACTCTGTGTAAGAACTTGAAGTGGATTAGGTGCAACCTATAATTGGAAGATAGAGCCTGAGATTGGGTGCAGCAGAAAGGCCACTGTTCCTCACTGATTGCTACATTAAGATCGTCCGACCAAATTAGTCGGGAAGAAGCAACCCGAATCTGCGCCGTCCGCTGAATGCTCACATAGATGCGCGTGATCAGTCTGCGTGGCGAAGGGTTAGTAAGCATTTCTTCGAGCACCATGAACAATGGAGGGGCTGTAGGAAAAGTGTCATGGAGGTCACGCATGGACTCTCGGAGTTGATAATAGGTCATAAAGTCCAGAAGGGATGCCGGGGAGTCCTGAAATATCTGTTGATAGGCAACAAGCTGTTATTAGGGTACACTGTGCCAAAGGAGGTGAGCTGTAGCCTGCGTAGACGCGCCTGCACCCCAGCTTATGATGCCGCAGGGAACAGTCGGTGTCCCAGAATTGGCACAAAAGCGGCGAATAGGTGATCCTAGTGTGTTTTCTTCTGCAATTTTGGGAGTAAAGGTCTGCGTGACATCAGTGATCGAACATAAAATGGACTTCACCCAATTGATAGTGATGATTGCTAGCCTCCGAATCAAATAAACGCCCTAAGGAGCGTGTCCTGATTTTCAGAGGGGTTCCGGACGTACAAGGTAACATCATCTGCATACATGGAAACAAGAACACACCTAGGTGGGAAGGCCAGTCCACAATGGGAATGGTGTAGTCGCAATCAGGCTGCAAGCAGCTCCATTGCCACAGCGAAGAGAGGGGATAGCGGGCACCCCTGGCACGTGCCCCGAGCAACCATGAAGGGGGGTGCGATCCCACCATTAATCCTCAAGCATGCAAGAGGTACGGTATAAATCAGACGGATTAAGTGAATGAATTTGTGACCTACACCAATCCACTCAAGGAGATAGAAAATATAAGGCCACTCGAGTGAGTAAAATGCCTTGGAGGCGTTGAGAAATGCCGCAGCAGCCTGTAGATTCGGATCTAATGTTTGGAGAAGAGCAAAAAAGGTGCATATTATGTGCCATAGATCGTCCCGGGACAAAGCCCGACTGGTCTGGGTGGCTCATATGAGGAAGAAGAGGGAGGAGTCATGAGGCAACTAATATAGCCAGGATCCTATTATCAAAATTTATCATGGAGAGAGGTCTGTAAGACCCACATCGTTTAGGGTCCTTTTTTGGCTTGAGGATGGTCACAATAAGGGCCTCCGGCAAGCAGCGAGGGAGGACCCCTGTTCGCACAGACTCCTCATGCAAGCCAAGAAGATGAGGGGCTAGTAGAGGCGCAAACTCCTTATAAAAGGCAGCCGTGAGTCTATCATGGCCAGAGGCCTTATTGCCAGGCAGCCCTGCTATGACCTGAACAATCTCTTCAATCGTGAAGAGTTCATTCTGGAAAAGGCAGTGACCCTCCTCTAACCAGAGGAGCTGCACTGAATCAAAATAGGAGGGCAGATCAAGGGGGAGAATGTTGGGAGGAAGAATACAAATTGGTAAAGAAGTCAGCCATGGTACGTTGGACGGACTTCAGTCCCAACCCATATATTTTGGTGATTATACAGCAGGTCGACTACATAGTCGTTCGCCCAAGGCTTATGCAATAACCTTGCCAAGGTCCTACCTGCCCTCTCTCCCTCTCTGTGGTGCCTAGCCCAGGTTTCCTTGCTCAAATAATAAGTCTCACAAAGGACCTCTTCCTCATATTCCGTAAGCGCATCGCGGATGGACGTGAGCAGGTCCGACTCGCCAGTGTCAAAGTACTGAAGTTTTGGGTGTGGATATCCGCCTCTAGATGAGATAAAGTCGTGCATATCATCTAAAACACCCCAGCCTGTTTGGCGATACAGACCCAACTGATAAACACCTTGAAGGCCTCCCAAAGAGTGGATGGGGAGACAACTGACTGCGAGTTCAGGGTAAAGTATTCAACGATTGCTTCCCAAACCTCATGACAAAACACCTGGTCTTGCTGAGCGCCAGAGGGGAGTCTCCAGGAAAAGGTCCGTGGGCAGCATCAGGTGGGCACATCTCTAAAATCATAGGGCGTGGTCAGACAGTGTCCAAGGAAGATGTCTGCCATCAAGAGCCCAAGAAACCACATCTCTGGTAGCAGGCCAAAAATCTATTCTGAGGCAAGTGTTGTGGGTGGAGATAATGCATGTCCCCTTAGTATCATGCAAGTGGTGGGCGTGCCAGACGTCTGTTAGAATATTATCAGTAATGATTGTGTGTAATTGGGCAGCAGCTTGTAGATGTGGTCAGAAGTGGCATCTAGTATCACATTGAAGTCCCCACCCCACAGTATCACACTGGGTCCCATAGTGCCCACCAGTCTCCAAACTTCAGCGAAAAATGTGGGGTCATCCGTGTTGGGGCCATATACCAACACCAGAATCAATGGGCAACCCTGTAAAACTCCGGCCAACAGAACATACCATCCCTGCGGGTCGCAAAGCGCAGAGCGCGTGTGCCAGTGTAATCCTCTGCGGAGGATCACAGCCATCCCCCCTTGCATAATTCTAGTAACAGGCCACATGCCTCTCACCCGCCCAATGTGCCCTCAAGCATGACAGCGCTGCATCTGTCAGGTGTAGCTCCTGCAACAGGCATATGTCGATATTATGGCACTAAAAATAGGAGATTAGCCTTGCCTTACGTCTGTTGTTCATACCCCTGATATTCCAGGTCAAACATTTGACTGAAGCCATTAGGAGGCATATGTATTGTAATGGATACTGCCATAGGGTCAGGAGTTAATAGCACGAAGTGGAGAACAGCGTTAGACCGAGCGGCAAAACAGAAAGAAGAAAAGGAAAGCAAGCAAACACATAACAGTAACATTACTGTGTCACAATATGCCTCACCTGCTTTGACCCCCCCAATTGGGCCAAGTATGACCAGCCCACCAACGCAACAAAGCTGCGTGCACAATCCAGAACAACATGTAGGTACTCATCCCAAGGGGGTGAGGAGTCCACCTAGTACTCTCCCAGCACAAAAAGCACCGGGTGGCTGGATAAGGAGATCAGATTGACCAGAGGTGGCCATGTCGAAGCAGGAATAACAAGCCCTAATGTATAGGGTGATAGTGTCAGGGATCCATGTTGCCGGCGTAATACACAAGGGATTCATCTGGGCCCTGGAAGTACCAGAGTCTCATCTCCAGGGACCAGGTAGGTCAAGTGCACTTAGCCGTTGTCACTGAGCCTGCTATAACTTGAAACCACAGGAGAAGGTGGGTGAGGAGCATTGGCCAGTGGAAGGCTTCTGGCAAACTTGGCAGCCACTTTCGGATCAGTAAAGAAGTGGTGTATACAGAGTTTGGCAGGGTAAAGCAGAGAGTATTTGGCATCTGTCTTTTGGATAGTTTGTTTCACAGGGATGAAGTCTTGTCTGGCGGCTTGGACAGCGATAGTGAAATCCAGGAAAAAAGAAATCTCACTGCCCTGGAACTGGAGCGGTCGGCATTGCCTAGCAAAGCGAAGGGTAGTGTCTCTGTCCTGATAGTTCAGGAGCCTTGCTTTTATCGGGCGGACAGGGGGTCCCGGAGGAGGACGCGGTCCCAGTGACCTGTGTGCCCTCTCAACAATCAGCATGGGGATAGGGCTTCTCCAAAAAGGGAGCATAGCATGTTTTTCACAAAATCCTCCATGTGACCCATTGCGGTCGACTCAGGAACGCCCAAAATGCGCATGTTGTTGCACCGCGACCGTGCCTCCAAATCTTCATTCTTGTTCCTGATAACTTCAAGAACTTTCTCCATCTGGAGTAGATCTTCCCTAGTCGAGGAGTGTGAATCCTCAGCCTCAGAGGTGCAGTATTTAAGTTGGTCCAGCCTCTATTCATGCTGGACCACTTTTTCTTTCAGACGATCAAACCTGTCCACCATCAGGTCGGTCTTGGAGTCAATGGTGTGCAGGCTTTGCTTGAGATCCAGAAACATGGAGCGGACATCTGGCTCCGGAGCTGAGCCTCCCACAGCCTGGGCCCACTGCGCAGGCTCCTCCTGCAAGGTCTCCATGGTGCATGTCATTCAGCGCGGCTCAAAAGGCAGCTGGGATTGTTTGTTGTCAGCCTTCCCCATTTCACCAGTAATCTTGCTGTCTACTCCAGGAGAGGTAAAGGAGGTGTATGGCCACACCAGAGAAGCCGAATCAAAGCAAGTGGACCGCCTCCTATATTGGGCAACCGAGAGGACCCTGCCATGAGAGGAATCAAGGCCCACAGGGCAGAGTATATGAAAGGTGGGTGTGCACTGTGGGTTCCTGTCCACAGCAGTTCTCATGGAGCTGGGCAGGGGAGACTGTCACCTCTTGCCCGGATTGGTGGGCGCAGTCTCACCCCCGCTACAGCGCCCTCACCTCTGGGTCCCACCTCATCCCAGAGGGGCCAACACAGGGGGCACAGCAGACCAGAGGATGTCCACAAAATACTGGATAGGGGGGGGCAGCACAACACTCTAGGATGCACCACAATCTACTGCACTTCACCAAGGCGGTGCACAGGGTCCACAGCACCAGCAGTCACCAACTATATTGAGGTCACCTGCCTACCTTGTCTCAGCTAGCAGTCAGGGTTCCCCAGGTAGCAGCAGCAGGAGAGCATCCAACAAGGCAGGTAGTGTAACCTACTGGAGGGCGAGCATTCAGGGAGCCCTGGGAAGCAATGAAAGGTAAATAGGGGGGCCCACCACACCCTAGGAAGCCCCAGGAGGCACAAGCAGGCCCACAGCAATCTTGGGCTCAAACAGCCGAACTCTCACGCAATCTCTTCCAAGCAGCAGAGCCGTACGGTCTGAAGATGGCAGGGGGAGGACAGATTCAAATAACAGAACACCTGGTTCCTTGCACTGCCAAGTCTCAATATCCGCGGGGGCCTCACTGACCCCAAGCACCAGAGGGACCAGGGGATAAGCAGGGAGAGGCAAGGTCTCCCAACAAAAGGAAAAAGTAGGCGTGGGAGGGAGGCTCCTGTACAAACAGCTGCTCAGCCTCGGCCCCAGGCGTGAGTGCCACATCGGGGCAGGGACCTCTCCTTGCACCACCAAACGCAACCATGGGGGACTAGCGGCCCACAGGGGTTGACTAACTCCCGAAGCCGCCTCAGGCTCTCTGCACACACCCTCCATCCCCTCTGCCTCAAGGAGACCGCGGTGCGAGGTGCAGTAGCGGCTGCCACTCCACCACGTCAGCACCTCCAATGGCGGCTGCCTCCTGCCATGACGGGATCTCAGCCACAACACAGTGATGGCCACAACTCGGACTTCATGGCAGAAAACTTTCAGCCAGCGTCTGCGATAGAGTCAGCTGCAGAACAATGCTGTGTCATGTTCGCCCCGATGTCGCCTCGGCCGCACATGAATGTCGTCCATCTTGCGACCAGGCAAGCTTCACCCCTGCTGCCTATCCTTTTAATATGAAACTGGTGTTTACTTATTTTCTCCGACTGCAAAAAAAGAGGATTTTGTAAAGTGAGCTATGCGATTAACTTGTATGGAGTGTGAAAGGAAAGATTGTATGACGTCAATTGTATTCTAACACATAACATCCTTTAAATACCTCTATTGAAATGCACAAATATTTCAAATTATCAGCCGTTAGGAAAGCAAACAAGGCACATTTTTTTGTAATTGTGAAGTGAGACTGAAACAAAGATATTGAAAAAAAACAAGGCGCTTTTCTTGGTGAAGCGCAATGATAAATATTCACTCAAACCTGATTTCCACACATTATCATTTGCGCACTAGATAGTTTTATCAATAGAACTGCATGCCTATGCAAATTTAATGCCCATTTCAATAAAAGGTGTTCTGTTGTAATGACAGGGTGATACTACACCGTGCTTTACTAATATATTTGTTGTGGCAGTATGCTTCAAAATACAAAACCATCTATATATTACCAGTGTTCTCTCTACTTATAAGTGGCAGAATATGGTCTCTGTGCACTGCAGCTAAGGCCAAACATATATCAACTCGCTAAGCAAGCGAGTGAGCAACCATAATCACTAGTATTTACCAGAAGTGAGATCACTTAACCTTTATCCCAAGGTGACACCACAGGTTTGACTAATTGTCTGACCCTTACCCCCTCAGCAGCCATCTTTAGATGAGTCAATAGGGTAAGGAAGGATCGTGAGTAGACACAACAGAAAGTTAACAGCTCACTTAGTACGTAGTGTATTGCAATGATATTTTATGAAGCACTTACTACCCCTAACGAGGCATTGAAGCATTTTACGTCAGGCAGCACACTGCTCCAGAACCCAAAGTAAATGGTTGATCTAGTCGTTACTGGTTATTGTTGCCATTGAGTTTAGTCTTGTTCTCTAAAGGAGACTATTCCATGCATTTAGTCCAGTGTCTTTGAGATGGATTAAAATTAGTATTACTTTGGTGCAATCATTAGTGGGGGGCATGCTCATGCAGAAGGTGGGCGGGATTAGTAGATGAGCTAGAGCAGAATAGATATTGTTAGGTTGCAGGACATGACTTTTTAAGAAGGAGACATTGTGATCTTTAAGGTGAGGTGTGGGCAGGTTGCACAAATACAGTAACGGAGATTGTGGCAAATGTGCACATGATTTAGAGTGGACTGTACTCAGAGGGGAGGCATGCAGAGGATGTAAAGCAAGGAAAAGGTCACTCAATCAAAAAAAGGAGTAGATAATCAGAGGTTTTAAGTCAAGGTCAAATTATTCATGCAGATTTTTAGGTACAGAGTAGACTTTTATGATAGCATGCACTTCGAGGATGCAAAACTGTAGAAAGAAATATCAGTGTTTACGTGTAAAATAGTGCTATATTTCGCACTTCACTTCCAAGGTCAGTTATGTTTACTGCTGATGACCTAGAAGATAGCCCCATAAGTTAATGCACCTTCTGCAGAGAAATGCATGTAACCGCTGATGTCTTAAAGTGTCAGGTTGACTCCACTGGAGGGCTGAGACAATTTTAATATCCATCATATTCTTCAGGTTGTCATAAAATCCCAGACATGTACAAGAAGATGACGAATTCTATGTTCCATTTGAGGAATTTACTTTTTTTTATGCAGCCTTAAACTGTTGTCTTTCCATCTCTTAAGTACTGCTTACAGCCTCTGAAGAAGTCTCCAGTCTGAATATGACTATCATTGCTAACATTCAGCACTCTTGTGGTGTCTTCCTGCACTTCATCAGTGACGTTGTACAAACGTTTGTCAGCCACAGACAGACACCCAACAGCTCAGGCCTTTGTACCTTGTTTTGAAAGTTGAGGCGATGTGCTACTCCACCTTTGTCAGCTGCAGAAGTCTCCAGTATATGTCTACTGAAAAGTGCTACTGGTTGCTTCGCCTATTCAATGCTTATTATTGAGGACATCTATGTGAATGGGACATTAACTTCTCAATTATTTTGATCAAATGTAAGAGAATGTGGTAATGTGTTAGGGGCCCAAGCTGACTGACTTAGATGTAAAACTCTATTTGTCTGAGGTCAAGAAAACCTACCACTATGAAAAGACGCAGTTTGTCCAGGATATCTTTCAGCACACACAAGAATATGATGGGTGAAATGTGAATCAAGTTGTAGTGTAGTGCTTGAACTGTTTTGCTATTTGATAGTGTTCCCATCTCAGTCGCAAATTGTGACCTCATTCTTGACATGTAGGAAATTAGACTCAAAAATACTGAAGAGTGGCATCTGCTGTGCAACTCATATGTATGTATTTTAGTTGTTTTGGGCTTGAGCCACTATTCATTGGTCGTTATGTAGACTGATGCATCTATGCAGAGGCCGAAATGGACAAGATCTACAGACAATAACATACCCATGCTTTTTTAATTTTATACAAAAAGTATCCATACTTTTTTGTTAAAAAAGAACTGCCCCTGAATGGTTATTGCTGATCTTGAGCTGCTCAAGGTCCCTTACTTTTTTATGCACTTCAGTCACTGCATCTAGGTCATGTTGGTGATGAATTCCAGCATTTGCTCTAGACTCTGTAGTTGTGGTTGTGTTCAGACTCTTTTTCCTTTCTTCTACACCAGAGAGATGGTGAAGATCTTCTCTGCATTACTGTCATTTCAGCACAAGCAGAAATCTTTAGTTTCTTTTTTCACTTTTTTGTGCATTTAGGTGTGCCTTTTTAGGCTTGGCCTCAATCAAGACAATATCAAACTGAAGTTTGGAACATCCTGGCAGGGTGATTTACTTCTTCACACAAAGAGACTCATGACACCTGACTGGGCAAGATCCATGATAGGCAACTCACTCCCACAGTAATGACATTCGGACTTTACATTCCCTAAGCCCTAACAATCTTGTTCTTTGCACCACTCAACATTGGTCTGTGATTATTTCAACTGAATTTCGTCTTTAGTGCCCAAGGGTTCTTTCTCTGTAGCCAGGGAAGACAGAGCAGTTTGAATGTGTGTTGCACCAAAACTGGAGAACATGTAACCTCCCCACAGGTCAGACATGCTATAGAGGGTTATACTTGGCTCAGGGGTGTAGCTTCCGTAGGTGCAACAGGTGCAGTGAACCGGGGCCCAGAGGCCTGAGGAACGCACTGAACCCTGATTATTGCTGTATTTCACCGTTCAAAGATTCACTAGGGGCCTCGTTCCTTCCTTTCATTATGGTAGGGCACATGACACACTGGATTGCCTTTTTTACCTTATTCAGTGGCTTGCCTGTGCTGGAAAGCTTTTTTTATCCTTGTGTGTAAGACCATTTAGCTTGCCAGTGCACAAAATAATCATCTTTTTTGATTTTAGGGCTAAAATGCCACTCAGGGTAGCCCGTAGAGCACCATATTTATCACTCCGTCATGCACAAGATGTTTCAGACATTGCCTACTATCACCAAATTGAAGCAGGAGGGAGCGCTTTGATGCAGGGTCTTCTTCCCTTGGGACAGAAAATAATTTGCAAGACTAGCTGCCCGTAACTTAAATTTGAGTCCCAGGGGTGATGGGCCAGACAGGGTTGAAATATTGGATATGCTTTAGGTGGTGAGGTGGAGTGAGTGGCATGTAGTAAGAGACAGAGAGTGTGTGTGGGGGAGGAGCGAGTGTACATGCTCAAAATCTGGTCGGCACATTCTCAGTGTGCCCCACCCTCCTCTGACAAACGTCACCAGGTGGATACATATTTGTTTCAGTCAGACAAACACCTGTCCTGTTGTGGCCTAAAGAACGTTATGGTGTGGAAAAAACTCACAAGCATCATCTTTGGTCACTCACTAAAGAGGTGGCACCCCCAATTTAAGAATATTGTGTTGTGCATCAACACAGCCTGTGTTCATGCATACTGTACCCTTTGGTCCCCTGCCCCATAAAATATTTCTTTCAGGTCCTTTAACCCCTTGCATGCGTCGGACGGCCCCCGGCCGTCCGACGTCACGGTGGGCATGTGCGTCGGACGGCCGGGAGCTGTCCGATTTGCGCACGCGTGGTATTTTCCCGCACAGCGGGGAAATTCCGGCCGCGCCCAAAGGGTTAAAATGTTCCTTCTTTTTTTTTCAGCTTATAAAGTGCGAACTTGGCTTAAGGGCAATGGAGCGGTTCACATCATCACTAGTTACATTACACAAACTGAGACAAATTTTTATGGGATGGGAACATTAAGGGCCTCATTTATGAAAACTGTTGCATCACTGCAACAAAACAGTAATGCACCAGTTTTCACTGCGCCCTCCTTGCGACACAATGGATGCTCTCCATGTCGCAAGGAGTTACAGATACATCAGTATTACTGACGTATCTGTAGGCGCAAAAGTGGCGCATTGCTGGGGTGTGTCTGAAAACAGATGCAATTCCAGCATTGTGTTTCACATTGGGCAAGCCCCTTGTGAAAATGCCTGCGTCAGTCTTACGCCTGGTGTGAGGCAGGCCAAAGGTTTTGACGCAGTGGCGTCCTAGAAGTGGGGCAGTGAAATCTGATAGATTTCCCTGTGCCACTTCTACAAGGCTTTTTGCGGGGGAACGCCCACCCTGCATACATTATACCTGACCAGGTATAATGTAGTGCAGGTCTTTACAAAGTGACGCATCTGCTTAGATGCGCCACTTTGTAAATAGGGCGCAACGTGGTGCATTTTTTCACTGCCGGTGCGTCACAAAAAGTGATGCAACGGCGGCGTAAAAGTGTTGCAAGTCCTCATAAATCAGGCCCTAAGTGATTTGCCCAGAAACGCAGGATGTTAAGTGAATGTCAGGACTCGAACACAGTTCCCAGTTCCAAATTCAGCAGCCCTGGCCATAACGTCACATACTTTCCCTGTGTGTGCCCCAGTTAATGGTCTCAGTATCACACGCACCAAGAGAAAGCTTCTTTTCTGCTGCTGATTTTAAAAGCTCGAGAAGTCTTTCCCTTGATGCGCGCTGCAGCAGAGGCCCTGCACGCTGGGAAAGGTAAGGGTGCGCAGGGCAGACACGCACTCTCCTGGGAACATAGCATACTACACCCGTAGCACTCTACTGCTAAATGGGCATAGCACATTTACAACACTTGTTCTTTGAATGACACTTGAATTTTTCACAACCCTTAAGACTTCAGTGTTACCTTGATGGCAGCACCTTCACGCTGAAAATTGTTCCAACACTACTGCTCCGAAGGGCAGGAAGGCAGAAGTAAATCCAGATCTTGAGTGTGAAAGTGGAGCGAACATCCCCCAAACAATCGAGAATGAAAGGTCACACAGATGGCAATACGTCACTCTCCAACATCACCAAATAAATTCAGAACATATCCACACATATAATAATAATAACATGCTCTTATAACATACTTCATATCAGACGTCTGCCTTTTGTAAGCATTGTAAATAACAGATTTTACTGTTATCCAATTTATAGTATTCAATGTAATGACCTCAGAAGGATGGAAATCAGGGTCTGCCTTGCCAGCATTCAAACTTAACACAAACAGGACACAAGACTATATTGGTGCAATCTCAACACCAGCACCATTCAGATTAGAAAAGATTGGCAGAAATCACTACCCATCATATCTAACATACACCACTACTTGAGGAAACGTCACATACACGTAATGCGATATACACCCAGCACCCTTGAGCAATGTTAAATCAAATGGTGAAGGCTTCTGCAGCAAGAGCTTCCCCTTTAACTCTCCCGAGGTTCTTAAGCTAATCACAGCAGCGAGCTGGAATAACATAGTGCAGCAACTCGATCCCTAATTTACCTTTACAGACACTTTATTCTCATTAAGAAGCATGGACGGCCCTCCACATTCACGCCCAGATTTATTAAGGACTTGTGTTGTCCTTGTGTGACTCAGATCGTCACAAGGCAACGCAAGTCCTTAAATGGGATTTACAAAGCCACACAAGGGACAATTTGCTTCACCTTGTGTGACTTTATAAAGAAATGTAACACAGTGCAGCATGCATTTCATTGTGGTAGGTGTTCCATGGGTGAAGTATAGGTGTTACTATTCTTCCACCCATGGATTTTGATGAAATCCCGGAGTTATTAAAGGGAGTAAACCTGGGATTGCGCCAAAATGGTGTGCCTACCACAGAGAGGCATAACGAGGGGAAATATGTTTATTTGTCCTCATTACTTCCTCTTTCTATGCAAGATGCATTCTGCATCACATATAGAAAGAGGACATTGCCTCTTAGGTTGTTTTTGTGCAGGAAGGTGTCCCTTTCACTAACGTAACATGTCACAACCTCGGGTGGAGGTTGGAGAACTTGTTCAGGTTTTACCAAATGTGAGAGTAAACAATAAAGACATTTGTTTGAACAGAAAGAAAACAAGTTCAGTCTTGGCAGCCAAGCTCTCCTCCATATTTTCTGCATAATAAATACAATGTCAGTACATGTTTGCCTCTGTATACCTATTGTGTCTTCTATAAGGTAAACCTGGTTACAGGGGTTCATTATAGTGTATGGATTAGGTATGCCCCCTTCTATGAATTAAACAGAACATCAATGGAGATTGGTTTTTACTCCGCATTTTCAAAAAAAGAGTCTATCACTTCTTTCCAGAGGTCATCTACTAGGTATCTTCACAGTCCTCGACGCTCTTCACTATGCAGGGTTGCACCCTCTGACCCTGTCCATTTCCCTACCTCTTCTTTCTTTCTACACTTGGGTGGCCCCTCAGGAGACCTCTAATGTATTGCTATGGTGTGTCTGGCAATTACTAAGACCAAATCCATTAAGAGTACCTCCATCTCAAGTAAATCTGTTCTGCTCAGTGTTCTTTCCAACTCAGCAATAACTGCTTTCCAGAACTGGGCCTGTACTGGGCAGCTCCATTTCATATGTACGAAGTCCAAATCTATCAATGCACATTTTGGGCATTTTATATTTCCCATCCCTGAAATAACATTCAGCCAATGTTGTGTGAGGTATGTGGTGTGGAGGTTGTTGAACTGCGTATATTTTTATTATATTGTTATGTTTCTGGATAAATTGTGTGGGTATTCGAATATTGCCTACCATTCTTTATCCCTCAATTCCCAACCTAACTCCCCTTCCCAGGAAGCACTCAATATTGTCAGTTTATTCCTTGTCACACAGCAATGACTCCATTGTTTAGGAGATTCTACTTATCCTCTGGGAAGAAAAAAAACTCATTGTTTGGAGGGTAACTTCCAACCTCTGGGACCAGAAGTTAAGCAGGGGTCAGAAAGGTCTGTACACTTATGGAACCCCTATGCTGAAAGGATATCTCAAGTCGAAGCATGAAAAGGAGTATCTGAATTTTCTTGAAGAACAGAATAAAGCACACAGCTAGCCAAAAAACAGAAACCCCTCAAAATGTTCCTGGAGAGTTCCTGCAGGAAATTGAAGAAAACAACCCCCACAACACCATCTTTGCTCTGAATTGTATGGAGTGCTAATGAATATCTGGAGACAAAAGTCCCAAGATCGGGTACCAAACAATGGAATAGCAGTACAGAAAATAGCACTGCTCATTTGTTTTCCAGTTTTCAGTTTTGAAACATAAAAAAACTAATGTTGAAGAACATTCGAAATATCAATATCTAAAATCCTAAAACTGGTTTCTTTCTGACAAAACTCAATAAAAGAGCCTGTCTGTATTGAGTCGAATTACCTGCAAGGCTAACCATGGCAGGCTGGACCTAGAACCTAACTATAGGGGGGTGGCTGCTATGAGGGGGTGAAGTGGAGTGATGTAGGTTGTTGGTTTACAGGGCTACAAGTGTCCATTGGAAGTTAAATTGAATACTTCCCCCAAAAATAAAAAAACTGAAATTCCCTGAAAAACCAGGGTAGTAGTGATATTTCACTTAGAGTACAGTTATACCCATAAATTTAAATTGCTCCCCGCCAAAATTCACCAATCTATGGCCAGTGTATTGGGGCAATGACTATAGCACTATTTATTGGTTTGTGTATGAGTTGTTTAATGAGTTGTTTATTGACATTATACTCTTAGGTGATTTTACTTTTTGATATAAATATGATGTGCAAGACATGGTTATTACAGCTAAAAATAACTGGCTAATTTTCATTGACTTTTCTGTTTTAATTCGCAACCGTAATTGCATTTTAACTTTGTTTTTTCAAGTGAACATATATGTAAGATGAATATTCTTGATGCAGGAACAGAATTTTTAATTGACATTTTGCGACTACAAGCCATTCATTGATTGTTTTTTTTTTATCATTATCAGTACTCTGCTAATATTCTTTATTCACTCCAACCCCACTAGTGGTTGTCTCCAACATTTAAACGTTTCAAAATCATTTTCCAAACGTAACTATGTGAACCTTTTTTTTTTATTTATATATCTTTATTAACATTTAATACGGTTAAGACAAGACATTTATACATTCTCGGAGTCATACACTAAATTATGTCATATAATCGTAGACGCAAGTATAGATGGGCTGTTTACGTTCCGCTGCTTCGTATTAGTTTCATAACGAACACAATAGCCCCATCGACGTGGGCCCCTTGGCAACAATCCTCCGTTCTATAGAGCCTATCTGCCTTGTCCAGTTCTTTAGTACATTCAAAAACATTTCTGTAACAAATTACCCCAACTCTCGTCCCCCCCCAACCTATAACTTTAGCCCTCCACACCCCCTGTCTGGCATTCTTCTCTATAGTATAGCATCTGGGTGTCTGCTAATTGTACATTTCACTGCGTCATCCAGCACCTCAATCATGTATGTTCTCTTCTGTCCCTCGGTTACAATAACTATGTGAACCTTGTGGATAACAATGAAATTTAAAAGTTCATATCTTGTTTATACTTTTCCCGAATTTTTATTGCACATTACTCTTTGACACACACACACGTAATTGTTTGGGTCATTTGTAATTAGCAGAAATTGCAGCATAAATGACCCACTTGGGGGAGTAGCTATCAATGTTGCAGCAAGTGCAGAAATGAAGCACCCTAAGGCCTGATGGCCCACAGACTTCTAAATATTGCTGTATTTTACTTCCATTCAAGATGCTAGCCAATCCCCATGTAAACACTTACTCTCGCTTAAATGATCTAAGAAATTTCAATTTGAAGAAATGTGTGAAATACACAATTTGAATCCGACAATAATAGTGGCATAGCAAATACTTAAGGTCACCAATAAGTAGGGATGTAAGACACAAGTTTTCATGCATCTGTTTTAATTGCTTCCTTTAGATTAATTCAGAGAAGCTTGATCTAATTTTAAAGTCACCGAAAATGACTGCAGTTTGTGAGGAAAGGTATCATTATTGGATAGCATTGGTATTTGCCATTGTGTTTCGACGAAGCTCTGAAAATTATCGAGGCGCTTGAGATCGGTTGTGGTTCAGTCATGGAGGTGTTGAGATATGTAATAAGTGTCCTCAATCTCAGGCTAACTGAAGGTGCAGTTAAATGTATTGACTGTGCAATAACTTTGCATTCTAATGTTGTTAATTAAATTTTGTTGGCATTGGGGCAACTAACCTAATTTATTTTCTGTTTACATAGGTCTTACTTGCCGACTATTCTTTCATCCTTTTCCATTTGAATTGATAGTAAAGATCTTTAATTAATCAGCAGCAAAATATTAACGGTATTTGGACAAAATATCAAGTTGTAAATATCAGCAGAAAGAAATATCGGAAAAAAATATATCATGATAAAAAAATATTGTGGTGCAGAAATATCGTTGTCAAGAATATCATTTTCTCCAGGTAAGGAATATTGTTGTTAAGAATAATGTTGTTGTTAATATCGTTTTCAATATAGTTGAAAAAAATTGTTTTATAATTATCTTAATGTGTTTTGGTTCCTATATTCATTTTATGTTATTATTGTTTGCTTATTTGTTAATAATAGTTTTAAGTACAAATTGTAATTTTAAGTGGTTTTCAGTTTTTAATTCAATTGCTAATAGTAATTTATAGTGTTGTAGCGGGTTGCTACATTTGAAGGGGCATAAGGTGGGAAGTTAATTAAGTAATAAAGAACACTTTATTATTACTGATCTAATTGATTATAAATTATGAAAATTGTGTAATCCTTATATTTTTGTTATATTTTAGGTGCGGTCTGCTGCATTTTAGGGGTATACGGTGTGAAGTTAATTAAGTAATAATCAATTGGCAATTAAGTATTAATTTATTTTTAATTTTTTAATTTATTATTAATTATGTATATTATGTAATAACTTTATACTGAAGTTATATTATAGGTGTGGGCTGTTGGGTTTGCAGGGATATAGGGTGTGAGGTTAAATAATACTTAATTAACAACTATTGATTTATTATTAATTATTTAATTGATGGGTAATTTTGTATAAATTGTAATTCTGATTTATTTTAGTTATTTTTTAGAGTGGTTTGCTAGGTTTGCAAGAGAATAAGAAGGGACGTTAATTAAGTGATAAATAACAATTTCAATTAATTAGTTAATTGATTATCAATTATGTAAATTGTGTTATGCTTATTTATTTTAGTTATATTTTAAGTGTGGGCTACTACGTTTGTAAGTGTATAGTGTGGGAAGTTAATTAATTAAAAAATAAATAACCATTTTTTAAATTGGTAATTATTAAATTGTTTGATAATCTTGTCAATTGTTTCATTGTTTTTTATTTTATATATATCTTTTTTATTGGTTAATTAATAATGTTAATATTAGGAATGTTATATTTGTTCTAAATTATTAGGGTTTTTAAAATTTGTAACATGTTTGAAGTGAAGTTCTTTACCTACTGTTGCTTCGACTGAGTGGGAATAGTAAATTTAACCCCCCTCCCAACTCATTTCCCTACTGTTGTGCACATTGGGGTGGGAATAGTAAATCTTACCCCTCCAAAATCCAAAGCTTTCCCTACTGTTGCACAGATTGGAGTGGGAATAATAAATCTTACCCCTCTGAAGTCCAGCACTTTACCTATTGTTGCACAGACTGGAGTGGGAATAGTAAATCTTACCCCTCCGAAGTCCAATGCTTTCCTTACTGTTGCACTGAGTGGAGTGGGAATAGTATGTTTAACCCTCTGAAGTCCAACGCTTTCCCTACTGCTGTACAGACTGGAGTGGGAATAGTAAATCTTACCCTCCAGTCCAACACTTTCCCTACTGTTGCACAGACTGGAGTGGGAATAGTAAATCTTTCCCTCCAATGTCCAACGCTTTCCCTACTGTTGCACAGACTGGAGTGGGAATAGTAAATTTAACCCCTCTGAAGTCCAACGCTTTCTCTACTATTGCACAGACGAGAGTGATAATAGTAAATTTAACCCCTCTGAAAACCTGCGCTTTCCCTACTGTTGCATAAACTGTAGTAGAAATAGTATATCTATTATTCCCAGACTCCAATACTTTTGTTAATTTTCTTTAAATATATCTATTATTATTTGTTTACTTTTCATGTGATTTTTTTGTATATATATATATATATATATATACATATATATATATATATGTATATATATTATATATAATATATATATATATTAGTAAATGTCTATTTTTGGATTTTACATTTTTTATATTTTAGTTATTTTGTAATTGCTTTAATGTTTTGCATTTGATTTGCAAATATTTTTTTACGATTTTATAAATATACACATTACCATTTTGAATGGGGAGCTAGCGCTTTAACATTGCCACAAGGTTAAAACTAATTAAACGCACGTGTGCATATATATAAAGGAAACTCACGCAGAGGAGCCAGTGTTGATTTAATGGCGTCAGCCGTGACGTCCATGTCTGCATCACCAGCGATGAGAAGCAAACAGGCGATACCGCAATCCAGTGAGGTCACGACATGTGAGGCCAGTTTGCCCCCGAATGCACAATGCATCATCGAAGAGAGACCGCTGGGAGAGTCATTGTCTCGTTAGCACCTTGTATGTGAGACCAGCCTCTTGCCCATGTGGACATCAAAGTACTTCGGAGCTGGGCACTGCTACGCATTGAGCTAAGTGGTGGAACCTGGGGAGAATGCAATATTAGTTGTCTGTTTATTATTTAATGAAGGCACGGAGTGAGAACTGTCAGCAGTAAATAAAAGGAGTGCTGATGTTTTAAAATTAGACATTTTCCACACAGGGTGTTTTTAATATTGCCTGGGGAGCTAGTGCTTTACCATTGCCACAAGGTTGAAACTAATTAAACGCATGTGTGCATATATAAAAATGAAACTCACTGCGTGCCTTTGAAGTTGAGAAAGGCTGTTGTTAAAAGCCGAAACGCATGCTGCTGAACACTGCTGCTGTGCATGGAATAAATGGTAACATCCCCACGTTAGAGTGCAGATATCTTTTTTTATCGCAGAGGAGCCATATATATATAAATCCAAAGCTTTCCCTACTGTTGCACAGATTGGAGTGGGAATAATAAATCTTACCCCTCTGAAGTCCAGCACTTTACCTATTGTTGCACAGACTGGAGTGGGAATAGTAAATCTTACCCCTCCGAAGTCCAATGCTTTCCTTACTGTTGCACTGAGTGGAGTGGGAATAGTATGTTTAACCCTCTGAAGTCTAACGCTTTCCCTACTGCTGTACAGACTGGAGTGGGAATAGTAAATCTTACCCCTCCAGTCCAACACTTTCCCTACTGTTGCACAGACTGGAGTGGGAATAGTAAATCTTTCCCCTCCAATGTCCAACGCTTTCCCTACTGTTGCACAGACTGGAGTGGGAATAGTAAATTTAACCCCTCTGAAGTCCAACGCTTTCTCTACTATTGCACAGACGAGAGTGATAATAGTAAATTTAACCCCTCTGAAAACCTGCGCTTTCCCTACTGTTGCATAAACTGTAGTAGAAATAGTATATCTATTATTCCCAGACTCCAATACTTTTGTTAATTTTCTTTAAATATATATATGTATTTATATTTTTTTAATGTACATTATATTAATGTTAGTTAGTAATTTTTATTTCAGTTAATAAAAACCATAAAATATTACATTACACAGATAAAATCGTTAAAAAGAACATAATTCTGCTGAAATTTTGAGGGTTTCCTTGAGCATCACTGAAGTTCCTATTGTGCCCTGTTTAAATAAAGTCACTGTGGAGCCATCCTTACATTCCATTCATCTGATTATTAGCGGTCAGTAATCGTTCGGCTGCGAGATAAAATTTTATGAAAGCAGCTATTATTTGTGGAGATTCCCCTTACATACAAAATAGTAGTGTTTGCCGACACGATCTAATGCTATACATATTAAAAAATCTTTTCAATAAGATTGTTCTTTCTGTTAATCAGACCGGGCAAATTGATAAAATATGAGTCAAACTTTCTTCATAGAGTAAGCAAAGTCTGCACTTTGTATTCGAGGGTTGCGGTTGCCATTTAGGGATGTATTCTAGTGTTTGGCATAGTCCAAAACGTAACTACAATAGCTTTTTTTAATAAAATGATCCAAGTAATGTAATGTGGTGAAATATTTCTGAGGATACGGCTCCCTGTAAGTGTCAATCGTTGTCCATGCATGCCTTCTTTTCCTAAACTCTTCTTTATCTTCAGACCATGACAACTTCCTTATTTGCTTTTGAAGGAGTCATGCGGAAGTGCCATGTACCATAGCTCTTTAGCACTCAGCGTCGTTAATGCTGTATTGAAAGTTCGGGCCCAATTGTTTGAATTTTGGTGCATGGGGTTTTGAATTTCATTCCATATCATTAATGTTATATATTAACATATTTAAGATTTACAGTTTTAAACTCTATATATAATAAAAAATGACATTTCTGTATGTTTTTTAACAATTTTAGTGTTAAACGATATTTTATTTTCGATATTTTTGTATTTACCATTATACATATAGGGAGACGATATTTTTGTAAACAATATTTTTGACACAAATGTTTGTTGCACAATATTATTGTTGTTGATACTGTGTCAGAGATCCATATTAATTGACTGAAATGTACTGTATTTTATTACTCAACCAACAGTCAAAAAGTACATTTTCCTAGCTTGCACTAAGACCCAGTGCAACCTTACTGCCCCATCTGACTGAGCAACTTTTAAAAGTGGTTTTGTTTTAATTTTAGCAGCTAGTGATTTGCGACTAATATTAATCTATCTTTATTAATTTGCAGCAGTCTCAGGCTTCAATAAAGATTGTTTAGTGTTTTACAATGAGTCATTGTGTGGGTAACAATGCCTGTGATGTATGTATTGCATTTTAATGTATTGTAATTGCATGTGTATAGCACAAGTCACTTCTTGTGACTGCGCCGGGAGAAGACTTCAAAGGTCACAATACCTCTTTCCTTTATCTCCACGATTTCATCGAAATTGCGCCACTGGAATAAAATGGGTCCATAGTTACTGAATTGGGAGACAAATATGCAAAGGTATATGAAAAAAATGTCCTTGATTGGTGGAATGCAGCAGAGAACAGCATGAAATATTAATTGATTGTGAGGAAATGTTGCCTAACAGCCTGAGCTACCAACTTTGGGATTGGGGTACCAGGCTGGATTCCCGGTGTCTGCTCAATATTCTGTGATGCTAGGCAAATCACACAAAAAAAATCTGACCTTGTTTAAAGTAATCTGGTTCTCATGGAAAGCATTCTGATGCCTCTGGGCTTTATAAAACTTCACAAAAATGATTCTAACACATAAGGAAATATTAATTGTGATTAGTTGCGCATTTGCAATATTGAATGGACAGTTTGAAGGACAAAGGATTCGGGGAAAAGAAAGGGTAGGTGCTCAAACCCCATATCTTGAATAATTGCAGAATTTCACAACTCATGAAATTTAGGAATAAAAATGGGAGGATGTATTTTGAAATTAAAAGCATTATTAACCTTCAGAAATGCTACTAACCCACCATTGGGGAAGTATGGAATAGAGTAAACATAACATGACTATGAACTGAACATAAACATGCACAAATATGGTAAACTGAATTTACACAAATATGTATGATTACATAGAAGGTTGAGCTATATTGTATTTAACATGATACTTAATACTAAACAAGTTTTGGATGTGAAAAAATGCAAGCTATTGTATGTAACTATACAGTACTTTAATTTGATTAGCAACAGAAAAGGATGCACTGAACTATAGGGGAGGATGAGTTGCAAAACCATACACAAAAAATGAAAGCCGAGAACGATATGTCAACATATATAGGAAGATTCATTTGATGACAAAAATGATGCACATAATTGCAATGGGGGTGACTTAGAATAAAATGAGAAGCACCACTGAGGAAATTCATGTCCTATTATTAGACAGTTGTAAGCTCCAACAAAGACAATGTAAAAGGCAATGTTGTGGCACCGGGATATTATTGTCAAAATATTGTATGCCGTAAATATTGTGTCCTAATTATTGTTTACAAACATATTGCATTTTTTAGCTAACAAAAGAAAAAGTACGCCCATTGGGTTGATATTTTTGAAAACTATATTTTAGGACACTATATTTATGTCAGACGAAATTTAGGAATACAATTTTCTGACATACAACCTTACTGGCTGGTAAAGACCTTCTGCTCCTATAATCTGTGTCTTTCTGTTTCTCCCTGTTTAATTTAGAACATTGGACCTCTTGTATGGGGAATGTTCTAACGGCATTATAGCCCTTGTGCCTTGGCTGTAATGGTTGTTAGAGGGCTTCTTCCCTGTTATAAATACTTGCATGCCGCTTGAGCCTGTAACTCAGGCAGATGGCCTTTAACGACAAATATAGGCCACAGCAATAGTCTATAATGCTCAAATAAATGAAGTCCACATTAAAAATAATATCAATAGAGCAGTCTAGTGTAGAAATGAATTACAACAAATGCACATCCCTTTTGCGGTGGAACTGGAAATCCATGTAAAATAACGTAGTAAAGATTATATGTGAATCCATAAGAAAAAGTGCACAGAAACGTACAAGAGTTAGGATTCGGAAACTGTAGTACTACAGCCCATCTGTGAGACTGTGGCTAATACACATGGTACACAGCCTTATGTAGGAAGATGTTATTCCATACTTGTAATCCATGCACCTTTATTCCGTTAAATGTGTTCTGCAGCTTACAATGTGTTTACTGAGAACAATTATTGGTTGAGGACTTGGCCTATGACTGCCCTAAAAGTCATTATGTTATAATATGTTATGTTAAAAGGATTTATACAGCGCATGGCTGCCCCAGCGACGGGGCGTCCCAGCGCTACCTAGGTACATGTTGCCGAAAGACAAGCAGAGGGAGAGAGGTTAGACCGAGAATAACCAGGTTTTTATGGCCTTTTGGAAGGTTAGATGGTTCTGCATACCTCTAATGGATACAGGGAGCGAGTTCCAGAGTCCAAACGCCAAAGCCTTAAACGAGCGTCCCCTGGTTCTAGCTCGTAGGACTCGGGGGTGGGGGGGGGTACAGGCTAAAAACTGATCGGCTGAACGCAGGGTACGTCTTGGAGAGTACTGTGCTAGCATATTCGCTAGGACAGGGGGCGCCTGCTGGGTCAGAATTTTGTGGGCAAAGCACAACGTCCTTGAATTGACTTCTTTTATCCACAGGCAACCAGTGTAGCTTAGGTAAAAGCTTTGACACTGAGCAAGATTTAGGGAGAACAAAAAGAGTGTGTGCTGCCGCGTTTTGTACTCTTTGAAGGTGCTGAATACCAGATTTATTAGCGCCTAGGTATAGGGAATTACCGTAGTCCAGCCTGGATAAGATCGTGGCCTGGATAATAGTCTGACGAGTTTGTGAGTCAAAGAAACCTAGAAGGGGCTTTAATCCTCGCAAAAGCACAAAACAAATTCCCGCGACCGCTTTTGTTTGGGTTTCAAAGGATAGCCCTTTGTCAATCCAAATTCCCAGATTTTACACTGCCTCCTTAGGCAGGGGTGCAGGTTTCAGCTCATCTGGCCACCATTGCTCCGACCACACATTACTGTCTCTCCCAAATAGTAGTATTTCAGATTTGCTGGCATTTAACTGCAAGCAGTTTGCTGTCATCCAATCAGCAATAGCCAGCAAGTCCTCCTTGAATTTAACAAGGTTGTTTTTGCATTTCTTGGAAAAAGAGATAACCAATTGGGTGTCATCAGCATAAGACACTGATGACAGCCCTCTGCTTTTTGCTATCACCGCGAGGGGTTGCAGGTAAATATTAAAGAGCGTCGGGCTTAATATTGATCCCTGTGGCACTCCGTAATGGATAGCATACTCCTGCGAGCAGTGGGGTGGTACAGTGACCGGGAATGTTCTACCTTCCAGAAAAGATCTGAACCAGGCCAAGGCCACACCCCCGATCCCTATCTCCTGCAAGCAACGCAATAGGATCTCATGGGATACAGTATCAAAAGCGGCGCTTAGGTCAAGAAGAATTAGGGCCACGGAGTTTCCTTCATCCAAACTGCTTCAAATTTGCTCCGTCACTGCCAACAAAGCGGATTCGGTACTGTGGCGTGCTCTGAAACCGTTTTGTGAGGGATCCAGTATCTCATTGCTCTCTACAAATTCTGTGAGGACGGCGTTCACATGAGATTCAGTAGCTTTGGCCAGGAAAGGGAGCCGAGATATAGGGCGATAGTTTTCCGGCTTGGATGGCTCCAAAGGCGGTTTCTTTAGTAGTGATGTTACTTTAGCATGCTTCCATGCGAGTGGTACTGACGCCGAAGTCAGGGATAGATTTATCAACTCCCTGCATACTGGTAGAATATGTTTTTGGAATTTTCGGAGTAGATCTGGTTTCATGGGATCAGCTGGGGAGCCTGATTTAATTTTAATACAATATAATTACATATTATAAAGATGAAGGCTCAAATAAAAGTGCATGAATGGAACATGTGGAGGGGGCATTGAAGAACTGTGCAAAACCACAAACTTCTACAAGTTGTTCATTTGTAAATCATATTTGTTTTAATATATATACTGCTATACCTTTTAACAATTTTGTTTACTTTTGTAAGGATTTTGCCGTGAAGGACAAGTATACAAGTCGTTTCCAATACTAAAATACACATTCAGAAGAAAAGAAAAATCAAAACCAGCAATACTAGTGTAAGAGTAAAGACAAAATAAATAACACCTAATTGTACATGCAATAGATTTTTTAAGTAAGCAACTTTTCAAGACTGAACTTGAGTACTGGACCTGAGTACGACATGCAGGCAAGAAGCACGAGTAATGAAACAAACAACAGGTGAAGTGACGTGCATGCCATGATGTCAAATGGCATTCAATGACATAACTACATTCTGCAGAATGCGTCACCACCCCAGGTTTAAAAGAAGAAAGCAGTGTTTGCATCGTGGCACGAAGATCCAGCATTTGCTATACTATACAATCATGTATTAAGGTCAGTGAAGCCTTCTCAGTTAATTTCAAATGTTTCAAAATATTTTTCTTGTAAATTGATTTATATAACAACACTAGAGTACCTTTAGCCTGCTGTTTTACACCACACCACAAGGCATAGTCCAAAAAAAAAGAATAAACTACACTCAGATTTTTAAATATGTGTCTAAGCCTAATTTTACAATTTTTTAATTTTTTTTATCCCATTATGGAATTTACATAGAAAGCAGCAACTGGTGCAGGTTTCAATGTGGATTTCTGGGAAAATCTTGTAGGTTTCTGGTTGGGAATTCATGTACTCTGTAAAGAGTCCTACCTGGTGGAGAACTCTGCACAGGGGAATGGCAAACGTTTTTTTCATCATAGGGATAATATTGTTCCTGCGCAGAAACCTGATCTCCTTTCTCCTACACTCTCAACAAATTTGGAGGTGATTCAATTTCCTTCCTACCCAGGAAAGGGTGTTTATGCCAGCACTTGGCTAAAGCACATATATGACCCTTTCCAGGCTTTAAAGATGAATGATAGTGATTTGTGAATTCTAACAAACATAATGTTTATGGCCGTTCACAAACTTCCATGGCTAATCACTCCATGGAATGCGCAGGAACACCCTCAGTACCACCCCTTGAGTTGGACTTACAGGTGTGGAGTTCTATGAACTCGTCATAGAGATCGCTGGCCCCATTATATAATACCTTACATCTGTCAGGAATCCCTTTGTGAATACTTGGCAAGTGGAAAAAAAGGTAAATTCGGTCATAAACCTACATATAAGCTGAACTTACCTTCAAGGATTTGGCCCACAAGTTCCCGGTTAGATTTTCACGGTCATTCTGCAACCAGTAATGCTCATTTAATGTATTTTCTTCTGCTGCGTGGATTGATGACTTTTTGGCTGTAAAATCATCAGATCTGCTAATGAACTGGGAAGGCTAACAAATAATCAACATGGCTACATTAGATGAGAAGCTGAGCATGTGTGTAAAATGATGTACAGATCGATAAAGGAGGTCATGGTGGGCAATTCATGTAAAACTGAGAATAAAGGTCATGAGAAAGCATGCCAAAGCACAAGAGGAACACCTGTACAGCTGTTTAGAGGTCCATCATGTTTCAAAATGCATTTATATACGTCTATCAGTAATTAGAAGCATTGGGATTGTCGCTGTATTCAAAATGCATTGTACATTTATTCAAATGTAATTCATAATGTCTATTTGTCAAAATCTTGAAATGAGATTGAGTAACTGAATTTTTTCGGCATGTGTGCGCTAAGTCCTGGAATCAGATAAATTATTTGCCTCTTTTAATTCCAGGCTTTTATTTTGCAAAAGAAGCTCCCATTGTCTGTTCTCATCCCTTGACTGTCTAACTGGGATGTCTGTTCTGCCTTATCTGTTGAAGAGGCTACAAAGTACAACGTCCATCATTGCTCTCGCCACCAACTGATGTTCCAAATGGCGCCAGGAAGTTAGAAAATAGCCCTAATTGCAGCATCGATACTGAAGCATTCTTTCATTATCTCATGATATAATATTTCACCATCAGGTCCCTCACATCTTGGGAATCCAGAGCCCTACCTTGTATTACATCTTCAAAGTTCTAACTAACATTGAAGTGTGTGCATATTTAGCAAGATTATAGGAACATGGGAATCTGACATTTTCTGATTTACAGTACCTTAACATATTGATTACCTTGTTTTTTGTGAGACTGAACAAAATATCATTCCATTACCTAAACTATATTCTTTTTCATTGTGTTTTGTGTCCCATCTACACGACATCGCGTTATTCATTCTTCTGAAACTGTGCATTTTAGACAGTTTGCTCAGTAGTTTGAATTTCATATTTTAAGAGAGTGCACAACATCACTCCACAGTGCTCATGTGGAGTCCGCTAATAGAATGGGGAGCACAAGCACAATGTGAAACAACAATTATGCCTGAAAGTTATGCCAGTTCGGTTCCATTGTCAAAACTCAAGAATTACAGAAATACGAATGTGATGGTGAAGGGGAGGAGACATGTAATTGGCAGTAGTAAATATCACATCTACTGTTACTTATGCTTGGAGGCATAGAGAGGTCAAATTATTAGCCAAGAATCAAATTATATTTTTCATCAAGTGCCAAAGCCCAGTTATAACCCAGGCAACAATGTATCAAGTATAAGTTGCCAGCACAAAGCTTGCAATGTGCAAAGTGGCAGGAGTTGTAATGGTAAAAAATAAAAAATGCATTGTACTCAAGTGTGTTGCGAGTTTCATCCTGATTGCAACTTGCAATGTATAAATCGACAGTCCTTCCAAATCGGAAGGCAAAGAGGTGGTTCCCCTTTTCCTTGTGGCTGACAAGGATATGTTTTAATACTTTGTGAACCCTCCCGCAGTAGCAAGCATTGAATGGTTACCAAGTGCCTCAGTCAGACATTATCCATTCACATGGTAAACGCTGACTTAATAATGACAAACTTTCCTGTTTCTTCTTTAACCTTGTATTTTCCTTGCTTTTTAATATTTTTTTAAAGTTAGAAAACGTTTTTACTAATTTCATATCATGTATATATTTGTACAGTGGTAAGCATGACCACTAAGTGTATTTGCTGGTTAAAGAAATATTTACATTGTTCTGACTCTTGTTCATTACCATATTCTTGGAATATATATTTATGATTTCAAATATTTTATATCTTCCTATAGTGTTGTTGTTTCTTGCACTGTTGTGTTTATCGGTAACTATAATAAAGCTTTTTAAATTACAAAGTGGAAGCTGAATATGATGGACTATGCCCACAGGGTGAATGGCAGCTTCTGTCATTGGTAGGAAGGGCTGGAGGTGTCATGGAGTGTTGTATGACCCCCATTGTCTCTTGCATAATTTGCCATTTTTATGGCAATGTGACCTTTGCAAAGGGAGCACATTGTGAAAGGGAATGTATTTATGCAGGCCTTCTATCCCCATCTCCCCGTCTTTAGGCCTTTGCAAGACTTTGCAGAAGGAACCAGGCCCCATGAACAAAAAATTGAAAGAATTTTCTAGAATCTTTGCCAACTGCTCCTTTGTGCTGTGATGACTTATTGGCTTTATACTCCTAGCAGAGTGCACAGCCTTCCTCTGGTCGTAGTGGGGTTGCTGAGTGAATGTACAGCTGTGCTATTTTGTGAACTAACCAATAATACCAACACCTTCATGTGTTTAGGTTCCAAATTGAGCAAAGCACTAGGCCACGTTTCCTTAGAGAGGCACATGAAGGTGACGTGGCACATCAACAAGTATTGACAAAGCCAATAGTGTGTCCTTTCTGTAACCGAAAAGCTCCCACAAAAACGCACGGAATAAATATAGCAAAGCCAGCAGCACTGAAACCTTCCCTCCCACAGCCACAGAAGATACAAATAGTGGGAGTACAGCGTGCACGCAAATACACACACACACACACATGCACACTTCCACGTAAAGGTTTTTTCGACTTTCATAGGGATGCTTTTAAATGTTGAATTGGATGCACAAGGCAGTTCAGAGAGATTGGATGTGTACGACGATTGATATCCGACCGAATCAAGAATTATTATTACAGCTGGAACCTAAAATGTAACGGCGGGTGATGGTGTAAAACGAGCGAAATTCAAGTGGAGATCAGTTCACGTCACAGTTTGAGTTTGAAACGCGGACCTTGCAGCTGTTGCAAACGACGGCTACTGAGAGTGAAGTAATACGAAACGCCATGAATTAAGGATATGGCTTTTCTTTACCAGCTGGGTGCAGGTTTGGGTTGCGCGTGTTGCGATGTGCTTGAGTTCTCACCCGGTGCTGCCCTTTCCTTGATGGTACCCTGCTGACAGCCAACCTAAGACTCACATCAGGGGTTAGAGCGTGTGTTTGCTTAGGTTGGTTTCAAAGGGACGGTGCTTGTCAATGACTGCAAGTGGACCCCTTTTATTATACAAAAGTCGTGGCGTTTCCCTCTTGTATCTGTAACTTGTGACGCCTTTTTACAATCAATTGCGCATTGTCTGGAAATAAAAACTGTGATGAGGCAAACGTTTAATCAGAGTCAAATTCAGGCATCAATAAATACTGCTGCTACGCATTTCGATCAAAAGGCAATACAAACAAAATAACAATACAACTTAAATTGGTTGTGGGCACAATGTGATTTATTAAGGGCCCGATTCACAGAACTAACTTAAGACAAAATCCTAAACTTACTACCATTTTGGTATTCACAGAAGGCACTTACTCATTTTGGTATTCACAGAAGGCACTTACTCATCAATGAGTAAGTGCCTTCTGAGGCACTTACTCATTTTGGTATTCACAGAAGGCACTTACTCATTAATGAGTAAGTGCCTTCTGTGAATACCAAAATGAGTAAGTGCCTTCTGTGAATACCAAAATGAGTAAGTGCCTTCTGTGAATACCAAAATGGTAGTAAGTTTAGGATTTTGTCTTGTTAGTTCTGTGAATCGGGCCCGTAGTTGTTATACATGATGAAAGTGATTCAAATCTAACAGTCTGACTACTGTAATTTTTTTAAATGTAAAGCTTCAACAAAGCCAACACTAACTAATAAATACATTTAAAATTCTCAACTTAATTGACTATTTGTGTAATGCATGTTGATGGTCAAAGGCATGAAGGACTATTCACAATCTCTTTCTTTGTGACCTATTGGCAGGGCTACTGGAATTATTTGGCAGGGAAGCACTAAATTATGTGGCAGGGTTGACTAGATTATGCAGCAAGAAAAGGCAAAATATCCAGCATAATTCGACACATTTGTTTTATAGTATTACTTCAGCATTTTGTCATTTTTACACATGGTTTTACTGTCTGGGCAAATTTCACCTCCTTAGTACCAGTTTAACAACCAAATGTGAAAACAAGCAACTGATAGATAACCAGTTAACCTTTTCGAAGGGCCTTCCACCCGTCGCAAACTCATGTTGCCACGTTTTTAGTACCTTTTGAACCAGTTGAGCTAGAAGCAATTTTTTAAAAATTGAAATCTGCAGATTATGCAGTGGCCCACCCTATTGGCTTTTGCCAATGGTTTTTCGCAATGCTGCACAGTATCGGCGATGCTGTGCAGTGTTGCTAAAGTTTAAAAAAACACGCACACAGTGGTGAAACACCATAGCAATACCCAGCATACCCACCAGCTGCATAGACTTCGGAGAGGTCACCCGCTTTCGAAACCTATATCATGCTCCCAAACACTGTTCATTATTTATTCACTTTAGTGGGATCACCTCTTAAACATCTGACTTTACCCTCATTTTAGAGACAAGAGATTAGCAGGTATGTTTTAGAGGGGAGCCATGAGCCCTACGTGACCCTCACTGGTTAGACAGACATAATATTGGGGCAGCGGGCCATACACACCTGTGGGACCCAGTGCCGCGTGCACCTGCTGCACTAATTAACAATACACATTGTAAGGATGCACATAAGCCCGGAGGAAGCGATAGGCAGATGTGAAACACATGTTGGCTGTTTGGCTACGATATGTCTGAATGTGGGATTTGGGAATGGACCTCAATTGGAAGCAAACAAATAAAGGAAACAAGCAAATTAAACAAACTTTTGGGTGCCTCTGTTTTTAGAAGTTGTACGGTTACAAGGTTTGAGTGCTTGTGAGCCACTGCTGCAAGCTAGGAAGATTGGCTGCTGCATCTTCTAGAAGCAGTGACTATGTAAACTGTGACAGATTGGTAGAAAGACTGTTTGCAATAGGTTACATTTCATGTTCAGGACCTGCTAGCCTTGGTTTGTGTCAGTCCAATCATTTTTGAGCATAGAAGGAAGTTGCTGTGCTTGCTGTTCTGAAAGTATAATGAAAAAGAAATTATCCATGCATAGGATCTGATTAGAAGGGACCCGTGATATTGCAATCGAGGCGCAAACAGCTGTCCGTGTGGGTTTGCAATTGTAAATGGTGCAATGCTTAGCACCATCATCACATTGTGGCAGGTCAAATATGCTCAAATTTAACAAGGGGAAAGGGCGGGTATTTATTGGGCATACAGATTTTATAATGGCAAGCACCAAAATCAACATCTTGTTCACCAAAAAGTTAGAATAAGTGATGATTACTGCTCTCAATAACTTCCAAGCACCACCCGAGCTGGATTTTTATTGAGTGCGAAAAAGATGGCATCCGACACGGCCACTCATAAACAGGCCCTAACACTCTAATATATGGGCACAACAAACAAGGAGTGCGCTATTTCAATGGTCTTCTGTTTTAAAGACTTGTATTAAAACGGAATGACTTTCTAGGTAGGGATAATAACATATTTT
Organism: Calotriton arnoldi; assembly: GCA_963921515.1. NCBI lineage: Eukaryota > Metazoa > Chordata > Amphibia > Caudata > Salamandridae > Calotriton > Calotriton arnoldi. The sequence goes on from CAWUFW010003459.1 coordinate 189,066, forward strand.
AATAAACCTAGAACAGGTGTCACCTGTGCATGTTGAATTGTGATAGTTGGAAAATGTCTCATACGAGACTATTCCACATAAAGATGTATTATCTATAAGTATATGGATGAATATAAGATAATGTTTTCTTCACCTTCTTCATTTTTCTGTGACTAAACACACTTTTAGCAATCACTAAAGTATAATTTAATCTCTGGAACAACTCTGGAAAGACATTCTTTGAAAAATGATTCCTGTTGCATTACAGCAAGGTAAAAACAGTATAGTAAATTCCGTATATGTAAATTTTTACATAAATGTTAGGGCGATTTAGACGGCTGAAACATGTCAACATAACAAGCAGTATAGGTGAAGAAGGGAGCCCTAATTTTACCCAGTACCTTCTCCACCTATTTACATTTTAAATCCTAAACCAGGGAACGTTAGAACAAATTTTGATAGAAGGTATCTCTGAGTTAGCTTTTAGATTCCGCACCACACTGTCTCACGTTTACTGCACAAGATCCCAACACATTTTTGTTTGTTTTTGTCTTCCCCTTCCTTTGCTCCGTCCCAGGAGTTGGTGAGCGCAGGGATGTCTTAGCAGCCCTATGATGAAGCATGCCACTACCTAGTGGGTGAGGGCAGTTTTTTAAGAAACCTTTCGTTTCCGTACTAATGTTGTGAAGAGATGGTTGCACGTCTTGTACCACCTCTCTCCCCCCTTTTCCCCCTGTTTGTGTTGATAGCAATTTATAATTCAACACAAATCATAAATTGCATTGGATTGTAACCAAAAGTAACACAAAGCTGCACAATGTGCTGCTTATGTTACTTTGCTTCAAGGAGGCATTCCACGGGTGATGCATGGACATTCCCGCAAGGTGACTCACTGATGTGGTCTATTGTTTCTTTTAACACAAAAGGGTTTGACCCTCAATCAGTAAGGCTGGGCCATAAATACTAAACAACAAGGAAAATGCCAATACTGATCACTATTCAATCATCCATTCACACCAAGATCACACAAACCAGATCCCTAAACTGAATTGTTATTTTATTATGTTTTCAATTTTTTGGTCTTTGAATAAAGTTTGCTTGAATATTTTTTGAAAATTTGATACATATAAGACATTTTTATCTTCAATATACACAGGAATCACTAGCCAAGCCGGCAACTGTGACCGCCTGTGTTGGAAGACAAAGTAATTTCGGCAAGACCGCATGAAAAAAGGATATTCTTGAGTCAGGAGGAGATGGTGTCTAGAGACTGGGCATTTTACAAAATTGGTGCCAGAGGTGGCAGTCTATGGGCTTTCTGAAACGTTTTTTTGCAGAAGAGAATCACATTCAGTGAATTTAAGAAATGGAGCTCTTGAAATGTTCTGTGTCCTGAGGAGAACCCTCAAAGAAACGCATCAGGGTTTGAAACACGTCAACAGCTTCTTTTTTTGGCCAAATAAGTGTTCAAATGTTTGTGTTACCACTGTGGTTCACAATTAAGTATTCTAAAAAAAAATTCTCGTGGGGTACGTAGGGTCACTATTTGGCCACTACCTCTGCTAATACTTATAAAAAATCTTTTCCGGTGAGATAGCAGTCAGGGGTATTATGACATTATTGAAGTTTTGAAATTATACAGAACCTGAGCCAAAAAAACATTTTATATGTTGTTTTGGTCTTATGTTGTATATGTATTATGTGATGTGATTTGTACGTTATTTTCATTGATGTCACTTTTGTGATTCCTGTGTATATTGAAAAAAAAAATTCTTATATGTATCACATTTTCAAAAAATATTTAAAGAAACTTTATTCAAGCAACAAAAATTGAAAACATAATAAAATAATAATTCAGTTTGAGGATCATAGCACTTGGTTTGTGTGATCTTGGCGTGAATGGATGAATGAATAGTGATCAGTATTGGCATTTGCCTTGTTGTTTGGTGGTCTATTGTTTGGCATTTTGCAGGTAAATAGTAACCTCTGTTAGATTTAAGACATTGAGTCATGTGTGAAAGGGATACACTGAGCTCTGGTTTTGACTAGGGACTGAAGCAACAGCTAAACTTAAGTTGAGTTTATGTTTTCCATCTTTTGAATGCAGAGCTCTTTTGATACAGATCTCACATTTTCAAAGTAGTGCTGGGAGGATGCTATCTAACAAGAATTGTTACCTATGGATTATTGTTTATGCACAGATCTCTGGAGCAAGTGCATTAACCCACCAATTTACCTCACATATCTAAAGGTGAAGCAGATTCTGGCTGGTGAAACCTTGGAACTAGTTGGAAAGTAAGAGGTGTACTGATTTGATTGTTTTTATTATAAAAGATATGAGCGTAACACAGCTCACAGAACCATTTCACTACACATTACAAAATAACATAGTTATAACAACATTTATCTCCATATATAGATATGCTAAAAAATAAAAAAAAGTTCAAAACCTACCATTTCATTTTGAGGCGATATTAAGAATGAATGTATTAAGAATGAATGTGCAATCTCCAGTGAAGACTTATCAAATAAGAGAATATAAATAAAACCACTGTGTAACATGTAACGCTGGACATAAAAAGAGGACGTGGTCCAGGTCTTGAATGCCCTCTTTACACAACTCACACATGTGGACTTCCCTTTTTACATTTTCCCATGCACCAGTAATAATTCTTAAAGACAACAAATTCAATCTCATTAAAAATATTACTCTTTGAACCCCATGATCCAAATTCCACTGTAGATATGTTTGTGGGAATTTTTCCTTACAAGAGGAACTAATACTTAGAAACACATTTTTACTATTATAGATATCTGTATCCATTTGCATGCTAAGCGCTGGACACAATTTTTTAAGAAATAACTTTAACTCTGCCCTGGCCATACCCGAAAGTACTTCTTTTTCCAGCTTAAACAAAGCCAAATGACAGATTTTACCAAAAATAAAATTAAGACCTTTCACCTTCATTATTTCAATGGCTAATAATTTTCTCCAATTTTTCTCTACAAATTATTCTCTTCAGAATTCACCAGACAAAGCCCCCAGCACTTATGCGCTGGTGAAACCTAATTCTAAACTGATGGCACAAACCTGTGCTAGTATATTTAGGGAACTTATCTTTTGGAGGATTTTCCCTTAGGCTAAATCCATGTAAGCCCAGTTCTTATGGCCAATTGTCTGTACCACATATAATAGGCAATGGGGAATTTTTATTCAATATAATGTTAAATGATAGAAAAATGTCTATGTCTGTGTGCATTATAAAATCTTCACAGATCATTTGCATGGCTGGTTGTTCTCTGTGTAATATGAGAGATATGGGCCTTTTCATTTAGTTAAGTACTAAAAATCTACCCCAAATAAGTATAGTATTTTACTACTGTACTAAAAATCTATCCCAAATAAGTATACTATTTTACTACTTCCAGGAGTTCCTTCCCCATGTACTAATTAAAGTGCATTTTTTACCAGCGATTTCTGCCCTTGAATATTACGATTTTACTTTTAGCCATATTGATTTTCAAAAAATGGCCATCAACAAAAGTTTTTAGTTGATTCAATCCTGTTTGCAAGCCTATAGGTGTAAACTCTAGCATTACAATGTCGTCCGCATAGAGCAGACAAAACAGGTTTTGATCGCTGACTGTGAGGGGGGGTCTCCTGCGGAGTTTAATAATACCATCGGCAAACCATGGATATATCATGAAATAATAATGGGGCCAGGAGACAACCCTATTTTAAACCATTGTTTTTCAAATGTCTGGAGTAACCCCTTGTCACCTTCTCATGAGCACTCCACATGAGGTGGAAGAATGTAGGGCAATTATTAGATGTAGGAGGACTGGCAGAATTCCTCAGTTTTAAAATGAGTTTATTTAAAACATCATAAGGCATAGGGATAAGCTACAGCATTTTACAATAAATAATCCATAAGTTATACATACCTAAGCAATAAAGGTCAACAATGACAAAGGGAAATTGTATAAGGTTTAAAAACAAGAAATGTTTGGTAGTACAAGCATAAGAAACAAATGCATCATATATAATTTGCATACCAAACTGAATTAACAAGCAATATATTTGATTATGTTAAATGGAGATAGAAGGAAAGTCAAGGAGGTTGAAGAACTTTCTGTTGCGCAGGTGTGCGTGCAGAGGAGCATTGTGCACTGTCGCCTAAGAACTGTGTAAGGGGGACCATAAGATCTGGCGTCTCAGAGCTAGAGACATGGGGGAGACGTAACTCGTGTCCAGTCTATGATTGTAGCAAACTGCGTACCACCTAGCTTGAAATCATAGCTTAGTAGAGTCCTTCCAATTCTTGGTGATCTGTTGGAAAGCCGCACCCAACAATAGATCCAAAATACGAGTGTCACATGAGGTTGAGCCCCAAGCTTCAAATATGCTACTTAAAAAGATAGTAGGAATAGAAAAAGGGACTGCAGTATGAAAAATTGAATAGATCTGATCCAAGACCTGTGTCCAAAAGCGCATCACAGAAGGGCATGTAAAAAGTAATTGTTTTAAATCCGCTTGTGGCAAAGAGGATGTCCAACATGTGCCCGCTGCAGCTGGATGCATTGTGTGCAAGAGAATAGGAGTCAGAAAAAGTCTGTTATATATAAAGAAAATGGACTGCGTGGTGTTTGCTGCCCTAGATGGTTTTCCAATTTTATTCCAAATTTTTGCCCAGAAAGGAATTGACCATTCGACCTCGAAGTCGGACTCCCAGGCTAACTCCACCTTTGTTTTGGCTCTGTTAGAGTCGGAGGGAAGTAAATAGGAGTAAATGGTAGATGCTCTTGGGAAAGAGTGCAACAGAGTGAACCAGAGATTATTAGTGGACAATGCTGAAGATAGAGAAAGTTGACTCTGTTCATAGGTGGTGCAAAGGACACTATGCAATACTCTATATTTGGTCTCAAATGTTAAGGGTAAATCGAATTGATGAGAAACTTGGAAAAATGATAAGAAAGTATCGTGCTCAAAGAGTTGGTGCACCCAGATTAAACCTTTGTTTCTCCAGGATTTCCAGTAAATGGGTTTATTATTAACGAGCAGTCGCGGCTCCTGGAGGGAGTGCTGCAGGGCGGTGGGGCGGGGGAGGAGCAGGGTGAGGGGTAGTAAACTCCGGCATACGGCCGAAGGGAGTTAGTATATAAATAAATAAATAAAACAAATTACATTGCGCGCGCTGCAACGCCAAATGGCAATGCGGCGCGCGCAATGTAATTTGTTTTATTTATTTATTTATTTATGTACTTAACTCCCTTCGGCCGCATGCCGGAGTTTACTACCCCCCACCCTGCCCCTCCCCCGCTCCACCCCACCGCCCCGCAACACTCCCTCCAGGAGCCGCGACTGTTAACGAGTATATCTTTGTTGTGCCAAATGGTAGGACTAAGAAAAGTATCAATGTCTGTGGGAATGTTATAAAGAGTGGAATCCAATCATTTACATGAGTGCTTAAGAATAGGTGTGGAAAGAGACTGTGGCTTGCGAGTGAAGGATAAATATTCCTTAAAAGAGAAGGGGAGCGAAAAGATTTCTCCACATCCATCCACAATGGGCCCAGCGTAGTGGAGCCAGAAAGCCACCTAGATGATTGACGTAATAGAAAACCCTTATGATAGTTGGGAAAGTCTGGGAATTTAACCCCTCCTTCCGATTTTGGGCGACTTAATTTGAGTAAGGAAATGCAAGATTTTTTATGATTCCAAAGGAACGAGATGAGGACAGAATTAATCTTCCTAAAGTATTTAAGAGATGTGGACACCGGGAAATTAGATATAGTAAACAATACAATGGAGCTCAGCATCATTTTAATGGTATCCAAGCGACCCCACCAGGAAAGATGGAGCAGATGCCATCAAGCAGTTGAAGTAGTTAATTTATGTACACATTTTTCTAGATTTATAGAAACTGAAGAAGAGATAGACGGGGTGAACCACAAACCAGGATATTTAATGTGTTGAGGATACCACGCAAAATTGGACATTGTGATTCTTCTTTAAACGTAAATTTAGTCAGGGGCAGTATTTCTCATTTCTCGATATTCAATTTATAACCTGAGATATTACTGTATGAGGCAACTTTTTGCAAAAAAGCTGGCAAGGATGAGAGAGGTTGGGAGAGGAACAATAGAACATCATCAGCAAATGCTGCAAATTTAATATGCAAACCATTAAATGGAAATCCACGAATATCCTGATTCTGTCGCAAGCGAGAAAGAAAGGGTTCGAGTGCCAAATTAAAAAGAAAAGGTGAAAGCGGACAGCCATGGCATACACCCCTTCCCAAGGAAAAATAAGAGGAAGTCAGGCCATTAGCGCAAATAGCCGCTCTTGGGGCAGAATACAGGAGAGAAATGAGGGAAATACTTTTTGGGCCAAAGTAAAACCAACGAAGAGTGTGAAAGAGAAAGGGACAATAGACACGATCTAACGCTTTCTCTGCATCTAAAGCAATCGCTGCAACAGAATCAGTTTTAACAGGAGATTTGGAAAGGATATAAAAAAAACACGTGTGTTGTCTGAAAGATATCTTCCTTTGACAAAACCTGATTGCTCCTTACCAAGCAGATCAGGAAGATAGGAATCAAGTCTCAGGGCTAAAGCTTTAGAAAATATTTTATAGTCAACATTGACTAGTGAGATTGGCCTAAAGTTTTAGCAAAAATGAGGATCCATACCTTCCTTAGGAATAAGACAAATTAAACCATCCAAAAAGGAACCAGAAGAAAAACCGGAGAATGAGAGAGAGGATATGAGATTTAGCAATTTGCAGAGGAGTAACTTAGCAAAATGTGAGTAAAATTCATCAGTAAAGCCGTCAGAACCGGGGGACTTATCTTTTTTTAGTGTGTTCAGTGCAATATGTAATTCGGATTGTGAGATATCATCCATCTTCCAACAGTGAGAGGTCAATACATTTATCTGTAGGTCTATGAATAGAGGAAGAAAATTGAGAAATATTGAGGTCGGAAGTCACATATTCAGGTGTGTACAAGGATTTATAATATTGAACAAATTCATCCAAAATCTCCGAATCCTTATATCTCGGCGTTTGAGTTGCGTCAATAAGAGAGTCAATATTAAATTTGTTATTCTTAACCTTAAGGTAATTCGCTAATAATTTGCCTGTCTTATTCTGACAACCATCAAATTTTGCACTAGACTTTAACAAGAACAAAGAGGCATTTTCTGTGAATTCTTTGTTAAACTGGAGTTTAGTGCGAATGAGTTCAGATAAACAATCTTTTGATTTGGAAGTATAAAAGGAGTGTTCCAGTCTCTATCTGGGCTAAAAGGTCAGTTGTATGCGTATGTGATGCTTTCCGCTACTTAGTAACATATAAGATGATAAAATCACGTGCTGTTGCATTAAAGGCATCCCAGATAATATGAAAGGGCAAGTCATCTGTTTGATTAAAGTGAAAGAAATCCTGGAAAACTACACAAAGGAGTAGGTAAAATTAGGATCTAAGAGGAGTGAATTGTTAAAACGCCACCTGCTGGGAGTATGAGAACAGAGAGGCAGATCCAATTGAAGGGAAACAGGGGCATGATCAGAAATTAAAATTGATCCAATGTCTGCAGAACGTAGAGACTATGAGATATTGTGTGATACAAAAAAATAATCAATTCGGGATTGAGATGGTTGGGCAGGAGAGAAGTAAGTATATTCTCTCAGGGTAGGGTTACAAAGACACCGGGTGTCTACGAGCTTCCATTGCTTAATAGTTTGGACAAAAAATGTGCGGGTACTATTTGGTATAAAAGGAACCTTGGAGTTACGATCTATAAAGGGATCGACTATCTGGTTACAATCACCAGAATAAAATTTTCCTCAGGGTATTTAACAAGAATCTGATTCAGGCTAGACCAAAAATGGGAGTCGTTGACCGTACAGGCATGAATATTTAACAAAGAGACTGGAGCTTTCCCAATTGACAATTTAGTATGCAGCCATCTACCAACATCATCAGATTCCTGGGAAACCAGCTTAGCACACAACGACTTATGACATAGCATAATAACTCCATTCCTTTTACCATCGCCTGGGGAAAAAAAGACGTCACCTACCCATTCTCTTTTCAGTTTTAGAGACTCCTGCTCTGTAAGGTGTGACTCCTGAATTAAAGCTATACTGGCACCCAGATGCGCCAAATGAGATAAAATACGTTGTCTTTTGATAGGAGAGTTGAAACCTCTGGCATGCCTAGAAATGATTTTTAAGGACATAAACAACTTTTGAAAAGTAAAAAATGCAACAATTCATACCAAACAAGAAAAAAAAAAGTGTAGACCATATTGTGACGTATATAACGAAAAACCGTAAAGCATAGATAAAAAAGGACTAGATGTAAGAAAGAAAGAGGCAGAAGGAGGGAGAAATAGAATACTAAGATAAAGAAATAGCGAGAAAGAGAAAATAGTCCATAAAATAGGAAGAAGTACAGTGATGACAAAAAAATGACGGGTAAAACATACCTATGAAGAGCGGTATCCAACGAAAGGTTGGGGAGGATGAGGCCACATAGAACAGATGGTACGTCGGGAGTCCATGGGGAGAGTACGAGAGGAGCACAACACATATTACATAATACGGGAAAGACCACAAACACAAATGATATACCTGCAAGAAAAGCAAATAAGGATTAATAATCAATGTTAACTGTAATAATGGCTATATATAACAAAACAAGCATTTGCAATGCAATCGGTCTCGCCTTTGAGACCTTATATGTATTTAGCTATGCAGCACATTAGCCTGGGTGCTGAAACATCTACTGTTTTTTAACATGGAGGGAAAGTAAGCACCATACTGCGTGTCACGCTAGGTATGGGAACACATGGAGAGAAATATTGCCTTTCAGCGGGAAATGGTATAGTCCAAAGCTCTGTTTTTAATATAAAATCAGGGCCTTCGGTGGTCATATCACTGAAAATACAAGATTTGAAAATAATATTATTGTCTACGGGGGCTCGTGGAAAACAATTTCTATGGACTGGAATCTAGAGAATGCTAAAGTGATTCTGGTATTTTACTGACCTCTGCTGGTCGTTTTCTATCAAGAAAGTTAAATAGAGGCAGTTGCCAGAAAAAAAGTCCCGCAGCAGAAAGCAATTCTGGTATTTTACTGACTTCTACTGGTCGTTTTCTATCAAGACAGTTAAATAGAGGCAGTTGAACAAGCAGAAAGCAATGCTGGTATTTTACTGACCTCTACTGGTCGTTTTCTATCAAGACAGTTAAATGGAGGCAGTTGAACAGAAAAAAAAGTCCCTAAGCGGAAGCAGACAAGTCCTAGGGCTGATCTCCGGAGCCCACAAAGTACATACACATATAAGTATATACTGAAGTATATACAAGAGGTCTCGAATGCTCGACCTAATGAGGGAGGAAGAGGCTCCCGAACACTATATGGAGCAGCAGAAATTTGAACATATTATTACCAACAATTATGTAACAATAAGACCTCTGAGTTAAAGATCTTTGAAAGGAAATAAGGTAACATAAAAGAGCATCACTCAAGGAGCAGAAGAAGGTCCTGAGGTGTCCATATTTTCAATTTTGCACGCATTAATAAAGCTCTTCAATTTAACCAGATCCTCATATGTAGTAGTCTTGTTTTTGTACGTGACTTTAAACTGGCATAGGTGGAATAAGCCAAAACGAGCTCCAAGTAAACGAAGGTCAGGTCTCAAGTTGAATTCTTTGCGCCTGTCAGAAGTAGATTTCGTGTAGTCCTGAGAGAGAAATAGAGGGTTGGCAGACCAAGAAATACGCTTTAATAACTTGACAGCAACAAGGACTTTGAGAAGGTCAGCATACTCAAGAAAGTACATGTTGACTCCTCTTGGATTACGTGGATGGGAGATAGATGTTGATTGATGTTCCAGTCGTGGCCCTCTGGATATTAAGATGGGTATCCTCAGGTAAACGCAAAAGTTTTGGATGGAAAGATTTTAGAAAAATAATAGGACCAGAGCCTTCTGATCCTTCGGGCAAACCATAAAGATGGAGATTATTCCTTCTGCTTCTATCTTCTAAGTTTTCAATCTGCTGGTGAAGAGAAGAGACCTGGGTTTGAAAAGATTGAATTTTTCTGCTAGCAGAACCGAAGGACGCAATGTTCTGCTCTGCTGCATTTAGCCTTTTCTCCATTTGGGACCACTTATCAGTGAGATGCTGCAATTTAGAGTTGGTATCTTCCATAAATGGTCTTAAGGCAGGTATCTCTTCCATCAAGAGCTCCATTGAAACAGGTGGAGGAGATTTTGTAGGAGAGGGAGGATCTTTTTAGTAGCCTTCACAGTAGTGGGTAAAACAGGAGTACCGTTGGAACCAGATAAAGGGCTACCTTTGTGTAGAGAAACCAGAAAATCCTCCATATTTGAAAATTTTGAAAACATAGTGGAGTTCTTAATGAACTTATGGGCAGAGGTTGGAAGTGCGGTATTTGCTTTTTTCAAACGTCCCATATATGCGGACAACAGCGTGCTAATGGCCCTGATAGCAAACAGTCTCCAAAAATCGCTCAATGCCTTCACAGATTTTATGTTGGCACTTGATTTAAAAGTAAATTTTATTAAATCATACACTGTGGTGTGTGGTCCCAAATCTACTAAAACTAGAAATTTTGCTGTAATGGATAAGAGCATTGATAAATTGAACAATTTTAACTATTTAAAAAATAAGATGAATTGGGAACCACTTGTTACTGCAAGGGTGCAACATGAGGGCAGGGTTGTGGAGGGGCTTTTCCACTTTGCCTGCAAACTGGGCCATTAGCTGGTGGCAGAGCTGGTTACACTTTACAAAGCCAAATGTGTGTATGTTGCATCATATGCGGCAGGAATTTGGGGTTACCACAAAAGTCGCCACTTACAGGTCTTGGAAAACAAATTCATAAAAACGCTATTGATGACCCCAAATAGCGCCCCTACACTCTTTTGTCATCGTGAGTTGGGGCTGGAATTTTTAGAGGATCACATAGATATCGCCCCTTTGCTTTTATGGGCAATAATTTGGCTGTCTGAGGAGTTAATTTTTCAAGGGAGGTTATTAAAGATTGTAATAATCGAGATAGAGCACTGTCGATCCCTTGGCTCCGATTTGTAAGAGATAAATTCCACGAGATAGGCCTGGGGCATTACTTTGACAATCCTGCTAGTATCCATACAAATGCGAAAGTCATCATAAAAGAGGAGCATTATTCCACGGTAAATATGCGCCGCTCACAACTTGAGGTGACAGGTTTTCCATATTTGTTCCCTGGCCAACAGCAATTTTATCTAACATTCACCATACATGTACATACACGATTTTATTTAACTAGACTCCGCTTATGTACTCTGCACTTTTTAATGGTTTTCTCGAGACAATCAGGATGGGTTGACAAACTTACGCCCTGCCCATGCATTAATTTGGCAGCTCAGAGCACTTTGCACCTTATGCTATTTTGCCCCCTTTTAAAGAGCTGAGGGGAAAGTTTTTAGCCCAACTTTTTAGAGAAATCAGGCCCTGTACTTATATTGAGGGCTTTAATTATCTGCACTCTCTGGCTACCTCTGCTTTATGCACTGCGGTTTCTAATTACATTAAAGTTGCAATGGCTATTAGGAAACGTTATGAGTCATGATGGCTGATACATCTTGTGTTAAGTACTTGGTATTGTGGACCATATCCTTTTTTAAATGATTGAATCTTATGAATTTCTTCTTTAATAGTTTTATCTATGCCGCTGTGTAAATAGGTTATGGAAATTTTAATTTGTAATCTTTGTTCTCAAACGTTTATGGTCTCTGGAACCAAATAAAGTTACTTTGACTTGACTGCTGCAATGTTGTCTATAGTTAAACACTTTTTCCTAACACCGGGTTGATGTAGAGGCAAAATCTCTCTTTTAGTTACCCATCCTTGAAGGTGTTCTAATATACTTCTTGTAAAGATTAACATAGCTTAATATAGCATAGCATAGCCTAGCATAACATAACATAACATATGATTGGAACCTGTCACCTACTACTTATATAAGAATCTCTGCAGTAATTGCATTAACCCACTTAGCATTCTCACTGAGATTAGAAATTGTAACATGAAGGCTATGCCCCAATCTTTGCATTAGATGATTGTTAGGAATATCATTTACAAAAATATTAAAATAATGCCTAACATAATATTTTTATCCTAAATATGAGTTACAAAAATATTGTCCCATTGGGCGGGGAGTTTTTATTATTAACAAAAGCAGGGCAATATTTTTGTAATTTATATTTTTTTGATAAACAAGTTTTATTGATTTTAATGATTTGACAGAGGACACCAGCCAGTCATCACGACACCATGAAAGTCCAGGAGTACATACAAAGTTGTGTGCGACCCAGTTTACAGACACAAGTAAATGCAAAGCAACATGGATCAGGACATTCCCCATGAGACTAAACCATACCCCCCAACCATTTCCCCCAGACCCTACGATATTTCTTGGGACACCCGCGTGCCTCATACATGATTTTTTCTTGCGTGGCACACCAATCCACCCCAGTCCACCAGCGTCCAACACTCGGGGGGTCGGGGCATTTCCAGGAGGCCGCTATATCCCTTTTGGCTACCACCATTGCTGTAGTGAAAAACAACTTCTCGTTCCTTGACCCATCCAACCCGTCAGTAATACCCAGGATCGTGTGCTTTGGATTGTGGGGAACTTCCCACCCCAATATCTCAGTGAGTTCCTCCTCAATATCCCCCCAGAACCGCGTCAAGCGGGGGCAAGCCCACACCATGTGAAGAAAATCAGCTGGATCGTGCCAACACCTAGTACAAGCGGAGGTCGGGCTGAATCCCGCTCTGTGAAGGCGCACCGGGGTGAGGTAGGCTGCATGTAAATAATAGAGCTGTACCAAGCCTAGCCTGGCGGAGGCAGTGACCGTCCTAGGGGCCATAAGGGCGTCACGCCAATCCTCCTCCTCCAGAGTGCCCACCCATTCCTCCCACTGAGCTCGTAGTCGATCCAGGGAAGTAGGGGTATTATTGATCAGTGTGCGGTAGATGCGGGAGATGCCACCCTTCCCCAGGTCTCCCAACATAATCTGTGCCTCAGGCGGGCTATGGTCAGGAAGCCGTGTACCTGTTGTGAGGTGCGTATGAAGAGCATGCCGCAATTGCAGGTACCTGTATAACTGCGACTGATGCAGGGAGTATCTACTTTGAAGATCTTTGAAGGAACGTATGTGATCCCCCACCCAGACATCGCCTAGTTGTGAGATTCCAAAAAGGTCCCATGCCCGGAAACCCCGCAGCCCATTCACCTCTTTGAGCCAGGTCCCCTGCCACAAGGGTGTACACTGGGTCAGTGTGTGTGTCCACTTGGTGTGTCACAGTGCGGCCCGCCAGGCCAGTAACGCGGAGCGCATCACCTCTGGTAAGTGGGACGGGATAGGAGCCCCATACAACATAGACTGAACATTGGTTAGGCCCAATTCCCCCAAATTCAAGCCTGTAAGCCGGGTCGGACCATCCCCCGTTGAACCAGTCATGTATAGAGAGTAGGTGTGTGGCAAGATAGTACAGATATAGGTGAGTCATCCCCATACCCCCGTCAAACGAGAGGATCCTACAGACATTCAGCGCCAGTCGGGCCCTACCTTTCCCCTAAAGGAACTTATTGGCCATGCTATCCAGTTCTCGGAACCAGGTCCTGGGGAAGCATAGGGGGGCATTTTGAAGAAGGTAGAGGAACCGGGGGAGAACCATCATTTTAAAGAGGGCGACCCTCCCCATGGGGTTCAGGGGCAGTGTTTGCCACTTCTGGAGGTCCGCCTTAGCCCGTCTCACCAGGGGAGTGACGTTGAGGGCCCAGCTAAGCTCAGGGAGTAGAGTCGTCCATATCCCCAGGTATTTGAATGATTGGCGGCGAAGTGGTATAGTGGACTGCCAATCAAAGCATTCTCTGGACACGTGGAGGGGAACTAGGACCCATTTTTCGGGGTTCAACCGGAGGCCAGAGGCCCGCTCGAAGGAGTGCAGGATGCGGAGACAGTGGGGGCCTGACCGGGCGGAATCTGCTAAATAGATGAGGACATCATCCGCATAAAGGGCTATTTTGTCAGTTTCGGTGTTGGGCCAATTCCATCCCTGCACGTGCTCGCACGATCGTATCAAAGATGCCAAGGGCTCCATCACCAGAGCAAAGAGCAGGGGGGAAAGAGGGCAACCCTGCCTCATTCCCCTGCAGACCGAGAAGGGCTCTGACAGAACCCCATTCATGTAATTTATATTTAATACAGACTCTCCCCATCACCTGTTGAATCACCCAAGGCAGCATTCTGCCACCCACCATTTTTAACCTTTATATGAAACCTTTGGAAGCCATTCTTACAGACCGCAACTTCAGGATTCATCAGAATGCCGAGGACACCCAACTCTATCTTAAAATCTCCTCAACCAATGGCCTACAGAGACTCAAAGTCTGCCTTGCAATTATCCATCCCTGGACATCAACAAACTACCTGATGGTAAACCCCTTAAAGACAATTCTTCCTATTTGCCAAAAATTCCAAATATTCCTGGATTCAGTTATAATGCTCCAATTTAAACCTAACAGACTTCCCAACCCAACTGACAGAACAGGCCAAATCCCTTGGATTCATTCTAGACTCGAGCCTAGCACTCAAAGTATACATTACTAAAAAGACAAAAAAAAGCCTGTCTCTGACTCTCTTTCTCTGAAAAAGTTAACTCTTTTCTCTTAGGAAAAGAATTGAGAATGGGTGTTCAAGATATAGTCCTCTCCCAACCAGATGGAGGAAACATCCTGCTTAGTAGTATCCCAGAGAGGAACTGCACAGTCCTGAAAGTCATTTTTCAGGACCCTTATTCCACTAAAAGGCATTCTTCCGGCTGCAGCACAGTTCATCAAGGGACTGAATAAATCTGACTACATACCACCAGTGCTAAAGGATCTACACTGGGTTCCTTTGTAAGCCTAGATCATTTTCAAGATCAACTGTGACACTTACAAGGCCCTCTGCACCAAGACCCTTATTTACCCAGCAAACTAACAATATCTGGAGGTCATCGCCAGAGGAGGAGCTCTTACATTGCCAAATTAGAGATGAAACACTGCATGAAGGAGAAAACAAGAAATCATGCCTCACCAGCCTATGCCCAGGATGTAGAATCTTATCGCCTACGACATCAGAAAATCACAAACCCCCTTACAATTCAGAAAGAAACTGAAAACTCACCTCTTCAAGGAGCACTGTCTCAGATAGGTTGACTTCTCACCCTTTCCACTAGCTCAACCTCCTCTTTGTGTCCCCTCCCACCTTTTATATCCCCACTTGGGCATGTCCCCTGTACTGCACTCCTTTCCAAGCCAGCTTGGTTCTCTCTTTAGAAATACCATGGCATACATGCAAGCATGCATGCAGTGTGACATGTTGTCAAGGCATGAATGGATGTTGGTTAAGCTTTCTGATCTATTTTAGTAGTGGGAGTTGATTTGTGTGTTGTCAGCATTCATATATTTACCTGGTGTTTCTTGAGGAGCTGAACTATGGTACATCTCTTTGGCTATTTACAAAATGTAGTCCATTTTACTCACAAAGCATAATATAAAATTTTCCACCAAATTGAAGGACCTGGAGGCTATTCACAAGCTACAGAGGCTATTCACAAAGGTAACTTCCATTTTTGAGTAATATACCTATGAAATTTAATCTTACACCTTTGAGTAACTTTACTATGTTTGGCTATTCACAAAATCTGAGAGTAATGCCACTCAAAACTATAGGAGTAAATTACATCCTGGGGCAATCTGTCAGTTTAGACCCTAATGCATGATTCCCCAGTCCTTCTATCTTTCAGATATACCAGCCTAGTGATCCATATCCTTACTTCTCTATGGGTCTGTCTACCTCTGGTAAAGTATGTCCAGTGTTTAATCAATCAACAAATGTGCCACACTGATTGTGAGAGTTTGTCAGATGTGGACCTCTGAAAAGGTTGGCAGGGCTGTGGCAGTCAGTCAAAGCCTGGCAGTCTTTCATGTCAGAGATATTAACATGTTGACAAACGTCATGATTTTTCTAAAGGCCAATCCAATTCTCATCAAGTGTGTTCAACATTCTTTCACTGTAGATGTGTGTCATACTGTGTGTGAGCACATACACTCTGATTTAAGAGTTTGATTGAACTTCAAGGAAATACTCTTTGGTCTTGTACCACTACAGAACTCCATGTCATTTGTACAACTCATCAATACACTGAGAATATCATTCACCTTGCACTATTTTCCCTGTCTCTTCAGTCCTAGAGATACTCACACACATGTGGTATCGATCCATCTATCTGGGCATTAAAAACAAAAATGTGTGCACTCCGTCATAAGTGAAAAATAAACCATGTCTGGATGAAATTTTAATTGCATTGGCATGATTTGCATAATTTCAGGAATTTTGGGTTATTCTTGTTATGTGAAATTCCCAAAATGACACCTCTTTGTGTAATAATGCACAAATGATGGTAAAAATTTACCATGCACATACAAGAAGAACAGAACGTGAGAGGTTATTGTTCATGATGGTTTCGTTTAAATGCGTCATTCTGGCAAAAATTGACGGGAGAACGCATTTCCAGCTAAAATATAGCGCAATATGTCAGATTTGCATTTTTTATAATTACTCGTAATTTCATGTAGCTTTGCCAACATTTCATGTAATTAGACAAATTATGGTAATATCGCACACCCATAGAAAAAACACAACCACTGAACAGCTCAAGTCACACAAGCACGCCTGGAACGCTCTTGCATCTGACCTTAGAACTGCCAAATCCTGCTACTTTCAAAATCTAATATCCTCATGACAAACTCACCCTCAAGATATAACCTGCACTAGCATTACTCTTCTCTCCCCTCCTTGTGTACTTACTACTTACTCCTGCCTCTCAGCTGAAAACGTATCATTCTGTTTCTCATCTAAAATCTCAGACATTAGAAAATAGTCTGACAACAATATTCTGAAGCCCACCACCTTCCTTCCTTATCACTCCTATTCTGATCAGCATCTCAAATCAAATCAAACTCGTTCTTTATTTGGATTATGCCAAAATCCATAAAAGAATAAAACTAGTGGCATGTAATACATAATTGAAGGATTTCTCATATTTAAGTCAAAATAAAATAGTTAAAAGTTTCAGTACAAATTTGCTCAGCATCTCCTTCAAGCTGTCTACCTTCTCAAAAACATTTCCGATTGAGCTAATACTCATACGCATAGCTGTTAACCAGTCATGTGCACTTGTAAGAAAGGATATAAACTTTGTCATGCTGCCCCACTTTTTCCTGTCTGATTTTGCTGTGAACTGTGTGCTCTGTGCCACTGTTAAACAGTGGCACAGTGTGTGTTTTCCCCTATAATACAGACATAGAGGGGGAAGAAGTGGGCTAATGCGAATAGAGCACATCCTCCATATCAACTTAAGTAACATAAACTTGCAAGACCTGGCACAAATTCTCTTGGAGAAAAAAACAGTTGATTTAAGGACAAAGTCCTCCCATACCCCTTTTTTCCAGGAGAATTGACACAAGGTCTTACAATTTTCAGACTGCCTGGGCACCCCAAATATATGTTATGTTTTCCACTTAACCATGTGCTATGCATTGCTTTCACATAATTGTCTTATTTAACTTTCCTTTAGGGCCATGATAGATTGAGCAAGAAATCCACCAGTGGAGTGGAAGTTAAATGTAATTTTTGTCACACATATATAACTAAAATATTTGACCCAGCTCTGGCTGGGAAAGAGTTTAAAAGTCCTGCAGTGACATGTGAGAAAAAAATTCTTTGGCATGTAGAAAAGCATATTTTCATATATTAGCCAAGTCACCCTTAAAGTGTGGTTTGTAAGCCCACAGGGCGTGCTGCTTAGCATGACATACGGCCATGCTTACGGGCCAGGTTGTGGATTATCTAATACCACTACTCACTGCCTTCAGTCATGTGAAACTTCAGGCACCAAAGGGTCTGTGCTCTAGGCATCTTCAAGGACCTGTGCTGGAACCCATAATAGGTCAAAATAGGTACCTGAGGGTAGCTCTGGTTTTGCCAAACCAAGCCTGTGAAGCTTGCCTGTCCTGCAGCTCTGAGACCAGCACCGCAGCATCGAGTTGTAATGGGAGCTGCAGAGTAACCTTGAATCCCACAAAAAATCAGCACTTTTTAAAAATGTAAATATATGGAAGTTTCTTATAGAACACCCCCCTCACATGGGCCTAGGCCCAAGTATTCTCACTTGGGCCCTTGCCTAGGCCCAAGTATTCTCACTTGGGCCCTTGTTTGCTCATTTTATTAACTTTCACGATGTTGGGACTTACATGTGCTCTGTTCTCTCGTGCACTGATATTATGGCCAGCCAGTCAGATTGTTCTATGTACTGTGGATGAATCTTGGAATCCATGGTACCGAAATGGGGGACGACAAAAAACGATCCCTAAGCCAATCAGATCTAAGTATGTTTTTACTTTTTGGAGCCATGGAGGTTCAGGTATAGGTACTGCAGATGCTCTGCAAATCAACCATCCAGATATGTCTAACATTTGACATCATGTCCAACCTCAGCACCTTTTAAATGGTCATGAACGTATTTTCATCAAACCAAGCAAAGGCACTTCCTTGAGTAAAGTTATGTCTTTGTGTTTTTGTGTCAAGTCAATTAAAAGCACTTCCTTGAGTAAAGCTTTATCTTTTTCCAACTTAAGTGTAAATCCGTTCAGCCATTATTTCTGCATCAAGGAGCAAGGAACTCCCTGTCGTGCACCCAGTGCATTATGGTCAATGTAGTCCATCTATGCAAAGTTGCACTTCGATTCAGGAAAAGGTTGCTATAAGAAAATCTGTTATTAGTTAGGGGGAGGGGGGGGGACTACCCACCTTAAGTAACACACACAATCCTATCAGGATCAACCACAAAATTCACTAATTCAAACTAAGCTCATCCCACTGGTAGCTATAGCATAGAGCAGACTTAATGGAAATATATAACAAATTTATACAAAATTAAAACAGTAATAAAGTCAAAACACCACACATGATAAATTCCAAACCAATTTAGAAAAATAGGGTAAAGTTTATTAAATAAAATGACACCAAATAACAAAAATCCAGTAAGAGGAACAGGAGATATGAATTTGTAAAGTTTAAATAAAAAATGGTGTCAAAAAGGATTATGTGACAACTGCGGTCAACTGGCCGTGGTAGACAGAGACTTAGGTGTGAAAGAGACTACAGCACGTTCCTGCATGGTGTGGCATGCACCATGTCATGCATGCCACACCGTGCAGGAACAAGGGTGCAATTCCAGGGGGGTGCAATATGTTCCCCCGCCACATGCACTCCCAGGCCCAGAATTGGCTGGGGGCCTACCTGCATGTCCAAAACCATTTTCAAGGCAGAGTCCCTGCCATGAAAAAAGCGGTGGATATGCAGGTCCGAATATGCTCGGGGGTGCTGGCATCAGCACCGCCAGCATATTCAGGCCGTTGTCAGATTGCGCTCGCAGCGGGATCCTTGATCCCTGCAGAGGCAACGGTCTTGTGGTGGTCCCACCGCAACACTTGTATTAGGGTGGTGGTCGTCGGACCGCCACTGCGAGTACGGTGGTCCCAGAACCGCCGTACTCGTAATAAGGCCCTGGGTCTTAAAAATAGAAGTTATAAATCTTCAGTGAGGCAAGGCAGCTGAAGGCAAGGTAGCTGTAGAGTGTTCCACAAGGCTGGAAAGCCGCTAAAAGCAGTCCTGGTGAAGCTGTTGGGTGTTGGCAGGAAAACTCTGAGCAGGAGAGATTTGTTGCACCCGGTGATGGTCCATCACTGTCCAGATACTTTTGATGCCTTCACCAACATTTTCTTTATTCTCATTCAGTCACTTTTTTGGAGCTCAGATTCCTCCAGCGGGGCATACTGTAGCCGAAGAAGGCTCCACAAGGCAAATAATGTCTCTGCAAGGTCCCGCTGCAGAGGATTTGCTGTCCTGTCCTGTCTTGGAAGGTTTGTCTCAGTTCTCCATAGGTATTGTTAGTCAAAAAGTTTCTAAGCCCCAGGTTCTCAGAGGTTGTAGGAGAAGATCAACGCGACACAGTGAAGAGTTCCAGGACCTCAGGAACAGCAATTGTGGGTTAGGATTCACTCCAGCTGAGGCCAACAACAGGGTCAAAAACAGGTCCAGTTGGAACTGGTCAGCTGGGGAGTTACAGGAAATGCTTCTTGTGACTTGTTCAGTCCCTGTAGCTTAAACAGGATGTCAGCCTTATGAACCTTGAAGTCCACTTCTTGGTCCTGGATACAAGAAAGAGCAAGTCCAGACCTTCAGGGCTCTTCTCAAGTCATGGACAGCAGGACCAGTCCACTTCTGATTTTCCTAAGGTCCAGTAGTGTTCCAAGAAGGGTATTGGGGGTGTTGAATTAATGCCTGGCATCGGCTTGTAGGGGGGAGGGATCTAGTGTCCTCCCTAATCAATGGGGTAAACGTTCCCACGGGTTACCCTATCCACTTTTACAGCATTTCATGTGTGACCTACTGCAAACAATCCCACAGTGACTCTCTCTGGCTACATTCATGATGGTGAAACCCTTCTCTCCTTGGGCAGGGCCATTGTGCCCACCCCAGAGGTACAGCAAGGAAAACAAGCAGTCTCTCTTCTGTGGTCACTCAAAACCAGGTCCTGAGGGCAGCTCCCCTCCCACTGGAATCGGTGCCTGCCTGACTGTGAGAACAAAAGAAGGGGCCTGTCCAGGTGTCATCTGACATCTGCTTGTGATGGGGGAGGCCCCTTAGAAGTACATTAAGTACCTGGGTACAATCCAAATAGTCATCCTACCCAAGGAACAAAAACACCTCCCCAAACCCAGGCCTTTGTCTCTGCTCTGGGAGCAGTTTTCACTCCTCATTCAGCACTCAGAGGGTTGCAACTAGAGGCTAATGCAAATTATCCTCTAGAGGCTTTAGGCAGGGAAATAATTATTAAAAATCTGGCCTCACCATTGAAATGGGCTTTTAATAAATATTTTGTTTTAAAAAAAGGTTTATTCATGCTTCTAGTTTGTCCCTACCCTGGGATAGCAGAATTTATAATGCCTCCCAGTGTTTCTGCATGGGCCAGCCAGCCTTCCTACAGAGAAAGTAGCATTTGTTGTCTAGTCATTGTAAAGATATGTTCAAACTGCATTTGTGCGTGTCCTACATGTAAATACCATGCACCTTGCCTTAAGGACTATAAGGCCTAAACAGTGGAGGCCAATTCATATTTCAAAAGTAAGGTTTTGACTTGTCAAAATGGTTTGTTTTGACAGGTAAATTTGCAGTTTTTAAACTGCAAGAGTCAGGCTACAATGGTAGGCCTGACACCACGTTTGCACTGCCACTGTAGTGGCACAATGTGTGCTGCAGCCCACCAGTGCAATTTTGCCACCAGTGGCATTTTACACCTGGTGCCTCATTTTATGGACTTATAGGTAAGTTAAATATGCCAATTAGGAGTACACCAATGCAACCATGCTAAAGGGGGGAGCACCAGAACTTTATCACTGTTTAGTAGGGGTAAAGAGCACAGAGTTCTACAGCCAGCAAAAACAAGATATGCCCAGATGTGGGTCCCGTGCACATTGAGCCACTGGCACCAAGCTAGCCCCAGATGATGAGTCCTAACACGGGAGTAACTGGTCTTGTATTGATTGTGTTCTGGTTCAGGGAGGACCTGGCCTGCCAGTTCGGGCTGAGGAGGCATAGTGTGCAAAATACCGATGGACCGAGATGCAGCCTGAGTAATAACCATCACTTTATTTGTATACTTTTAAGCAAAAACGGATATGGCAAAAATCTGGGGGTACACCATGCAAAATATGATCATTTCCGATAGTTGCAAACTATACTTTTCTTCCAATCTTTAATTTTCTGAGCCCCAGACAAGTGTGGAGAAACCACACAGTATACACCTTTTTTGGAAAGTTTTGGGCAGATTTGTGAAACTGCGAAAAAGTCATAAAGAAAACAATACATTCCTTTCCAATGGAAATTCTAACCTAACCATAACAACAAGTACACTATCACCACCAGTGTAATATATACCATAAAACACAGTGGTGGTCACCACTGTGAATTTTTAGTTAGGTCAGAGTTTCCATGGGAAGAGCATTTTTTGCTTCATTCATAAACTTGGTGCCATTTGACGAATCTTCATGAAACTTTAGAACAAAGTCTATCAGCCTAAGCTCTGTCCTAGAAAATGTGTGATCCATTAAGTGGAGGACATGAAAAAGGGGTGTCCCAAAATGTAATTTTTTGCAGAAAGTTCAAACTTTACTGAGAGAGCGAGCTTTTCGTCATGTGGTTTAAATCCATTCAGGTGTTTTTGAGAATTTTGCGTTTAAAGAGGTGCTGGGGTGGTCATCGATGGGTTAAATTATATTGGTATGTGGACTGTTGGTGTCCAAATATGCTCTGATTGTTCACTTTGAAGGGGAGTAGTCAGTCCTGGTTGGTTGGTCACAACCTGAATATTATGTTGTGGCAACGACTATAGGACTCAGGAACAGAGTCCCTGTGACCTGAAAATGGCTTAAAAATATGTAAGCAGACAAGGTGAGCTCACCCTGGCCACAAGGGGCATGTGAGTGGGTGTCCCAAAGAGACCACCACTTGACTGGCTAGCTTGATTGGCTTGCTTGATTGACTGGCGACCACATGGACAAATTGTAGCAGCCCTTACAGAACTTGGGGACATGGTCCCCGGTAAAATGATTATAATGAATGGCAGGTTTACATATAAAGGGTGATAAAATATTTTAGCCTCTTTATGAATCCATTGTTAGTGATACCATAGTAATTTTAGGAATCGTGGTGTGCTCTAGGGTGATTTTAGCAAAACCAAAGGGGATGATGGACGGAGTGTTGAACATTGCAAGCACTCACCCCCAGTCAACTGATCTGGGTTTAATCCATCATCATTCTTTAGCTCACTCCGCCACCCCAGTTCAGACATGGCCATATGCAAATCAGTCTGACCCTGTGCCTCATGGAAACAGTCCAGCCCAAACTGCCAAGCCATGTCTTCCCTGGACCGAAAACAAGCATCCTGGGACCGGTTTCTGGTTCATAACCCTCATAAGCCAGGCTATCTTGAATCCAGTGGCAAAGTGAGCAAGGGACCCACGTCTGGGCATACCCTGTCGAAACCGGTCCCAGGATGCTTGTTTCCGGTCCAGGGAAGACATGGCTTGGCAGTTCGGGCTGGACTGTTCCCATGAGGCACAGGGTCAGACTGATTTGCATATGGCCATGTCTGAACTGGGGTGGCGGAGTGAGCTAAAGAATGATGATGGATTAAACCCAGATCAGTTGACTGGGGGTGAGTGCTTGCAATGTTCAACACTCCGTCCATCATCCCCTTTGGTTTTGCTAAGTTCGCCCTAAGTTGGCAGGGTATGCCCAGACGTGGATCCCTTGCTCACTTTGCCACTGGATTCAAGATAGCCTGGCTGATGAGGGTTATGAACCCGAAACCGGTCCCAGGATGCTTATTTCCGGTCCAGGGAAGACATGGCTTGGCAGTTTGGGCTGGACTGTTCCCATGAGGCACAGGGTCAGACTGATTTGCATATGGCCATGTCTGAACTGGGGTGGCGGAGTGAGCTAAAGAATGATGATGGATTAAACCCAGATCAGTTGACTGGGGGTGAGTGCTTGCAATGTTCAACACTCCGTCCATCATCCCCTTTGGTTTTGCTAAATTCGCCCTAAGTTGGCAGGGTATGCCCAGACGTGGGTCCCTTGCTCACTTTGCCACTGGATTCAAGATAGCCTGGCTTATGAGGGTTATGAACCTGAAACCGGTCCCAGGATGCTTGTTTCCGGTCCAGGGAAGACATGGCTTGGCAGTTCGGGCTGGACTGTTCCCATGAGGCACAGGGTCAGACTGATTTCCATATGGCCATGTCTGAACTGGGGTGGCGGAGTGAGCTAAAGAATGATGATGGATTAAACCCAGATCAGTTGACTGGGGGTGAGTGCTTGCAATGTTCAACACTCGGTCCATCTTCGCCTTTGGTTTTGCTAGGGTGATTTTACCCTTTCAAAAATGTTCATAATCTCCTGGGATTTGATGAACCATGTTTGAGATAAAGCTGTTTTTCTCTCATGACGAGAAGTTAAAATCACAGCATATTTTCCACAAATTCACACTATCTTTCAGAGCCATGTGGGAATAAAGTCTGGCATTCTTAGTAAAACATGTACTTCCAACAGCAGGACCATCCTGTCAGTTGATTCCCCAGTGTCTTCTACAATCTACCATGGTGTTCTAATGAACAACTAGACCACTAAAATTCTGTATTTATGACAAAACTGGGGCACACCTGAAGCCATCTTGATTATTAAAAGCTTAATACCTAAAGTGTTTCCTTTGATATGAGCAGGGGTAGTCTTGTCATAGAAATTGTAGTTAGGGATGTAGAAAGCAAAAACCAGAGCTCGTTTTCTACGACTTCTCAAATTTCTGCATCTATTTTAGTAAAACATTCTGATATGCAGAGAGAAACTTATGCTTTCAACAGCAGCAGGTGCCTACCAGTAAACTCTGTAGGTATCAACTGCAACTTTACCACATTGTTCAAATGATCAACTAGAGCTCTAACATTCTGAATTTATTACAAAACTGTGGCATACCTTAATGTCATCTTGATAGAATCAGAGCTGTGAAAATGAAAGCACTTCCTAAAGATGATACTGCTGTAAATGATTAAATGAGGGAGCTTGCTAGCATAAAAGTCAGCCAAGATGGATGTCTGAGAAATAAAGCCCAACTGTAGCCCAGATATCACCCAGATTTCACCCAAATATTGCCCAAATGTAACCCAATGATAGAAGTGTGCAAAACGCTTTAATAACTCATGCAACAATTAATCAAGTGATCAATTGGATAAAAATATGAAAATAGCACCAGTTTAAAAGTTCTTTGTCGCTGTTTGAGAACTTATATAAAATGTGTTCTTATTTTAGCTTTTGATTTCACCAAACAAAAGAACTTCTTGTTTGGATGGCATCAGGTTTGCCACACTTTTGTCGTAAATACAGACTGTTAGTGCTATTGATGTTCATTAGGACAATGCAGGAAAGGAGGGGCCAGGGGCAGAGACCCAGACAATGGAGGCTGGGGGGGAGAGGAAGGAGGGGCACACGCAGCAAGCAGAGCATGATGGGCAAGTGGGAGGGGCAGTGGCAGCACAACAGACCACACATGGCAGGGGGGAGGGGGCAAGGGCATGGACGTGGACAACAAAGGGTAGGGGGAAGGGGTATAGGGTGGGGCAGCAAGCTGACCACTGAAAAAAGGCCAGCAGGGGCACCAAGCTGTTCAGAGAGGGTTGGCGGGATGGGGCAGCAGCCGCAGATGGTGAATGGAGGGCAGGTACAACGGGGCAAGGGCAGAAATCTGATCATTGCAGGCTGGCTTGCATGGGCTGGCATGGGCAGCATCAGTACAATGGACCACAGAGGGCAGGAGGGAGGGGGAAGGGCACGCAAATGGAGGACAGAGAGAATGTGGAGGGGGCAGGAGCAGCAAGATGACCTCAGAAAGCGGGCGGGATTGGCTGGGGCATGCAAATGGAGAACAGACTGCAGGCAAGAGGGAGGAAGGGGCAGCAAGATGACCAAGGAGGGCAGGTGGTGAGGACAGGAACACACAGATGAAGGACAGAGGGCAAGTGGGAGGGGAGCTGGGGCAGGGGGGGCAAGTTGACCACAGAGGGCAGGATGTGATGTGTTGACCACTCATGGTTGAGTGCTTACGACAACCCCCTGCTGCGAATGGCTAAAATCCTTGCTCAGTGGGGGTGTTGACTGAATATGTGAAATAAAACCCTAGAAATTTACTGAAAACGATAAAAGTTACATAAACTGTATAGTCAGCCATGGTAATATAATCTTCCCGAACATAAAAAAACCCCAGAAATGCACTGAAGAAAACAAAGATTTTTGGCACTAAGGGCCTCATTGTGACTGTGACGGTCCTCCAGTGGCACCGCCACTGCACCGTCCGCTGGAGGACCGCCAAAGCCGTGGTGCACCCGCCCACCAGATTAGGAGTTTAATCCTGGTTGGGAAGGCGGTGCTGCTGTGGTCTCATGGCGGTGGGCTGTTAGGCTCAGAGGAGAGCCTAACATGCAGCCTGCTGCAGTGACAGCACCTGCAGCACGTTCCTGCACAGTGTGGCATGGGTTTACCATCATCAAGATCAGTTTTAGATTCCTAATTACATTTTCACGAGACTCACAAAATACCTGAGTATTCATCTGGAGCTGTAATAGCTTGCTATGTTTTCGCATATAACAAGAATGATTTAATTTGAACTCTGAGTCCTATTTCAGCTTTCTCTTTTTTGTAAATTCAGCTCCAACATTAAAATCATGACTTATACATTACTTTTCATCGTGAGATCCCAGTTTTCACAATCCATTAATTGTTTATTGCTCCAAAGCATGAACATTTATAATTCAGACTCTGCACTCAAAAAACATAAAGTGTTTATCGGTGTTCGGACAAATTGTTGTTTTTTTTAAAATATTGAGATGCAGAAATATTGAGTTTTTAATATTGTGATCCACAAATATCGTGATTCAGGAATATCGTTGTCAAGAATATACATTTTTTTGGTAAGCAATATTGATGTTAAAAATATCTATGTTGTTAATATCATTTACAAAAATATCTATGTTGTTAATATCGCTGTTAAAATATCTATGCTGTTAATATCAGTTACAAAAATATTGTTGCTAATAATGTGGTTTTTAAATTATTTGTATGTATTTTAGTATATATGTTTTAATTGTATATGTTATAAATTATTTGTATAATTATTGTTAATGTTTTTAATATAGTTTGTAAATTTGTTGTTGTTTTTAAATTTAGTTTAATTATTTATTGCAGTTTTTAGTGTTGTAGTGGGTTGCAGGATTTTTAGGGGTGTAGGGTAGGAAGTAAATTAATTATAATTAATTGTTTATTAATTTTTTATAATATTTCTTATTTAATTGCTAATTAGTTAAGTAAATTGTGAAACTAATTTATTATTTAAGTTATGTTTTAGGTGCAGGTTGTGGGGTTTGTAGGGGTATAGGGTGGGCTGTAAATTAACTATAATTAATTATTAACTAATTTTAAATTAATAATTATTTAATTGCTAATTAATTATGTAAATTGTGCAATTAATTTATTTTGTAAGTTATGTTTTAGGTGCAGGTTGTGGGGATTGTAGGGGTACAGGGTGGGAAGTAATTTAATTATAATAAATTAATAATTAATTGTAATTATTAATTATTTGATTGATAATTATGTTTAAAAAAGTATCATATCTGTTCAGTTATATTTTAGGTGTGTGCTTTTTCGCTTGTAAGCAATAGGGTGGGAAGTTATTTAAGTAATCACAAATTAAAAAATATGTATTCAATTATTAAATTTTTTATTTTTTATTATTTAATATGTTAATTGTGATATACTTTGTTTATTTCTATTACATTTTAATTGTTAGCTGTTATGTTTGTGGGAGTTGTTAAAATAAGCTGTCTGTTTGAAGTGGACAACTCTCTCTCTACTATTGCACTTGAGTGGAGTGGGATTAGTACATTTGACCCCTCCTGACTCCAACACTTTCCCTACTGTTGCACAGACTGGAGCGGGAGTAGTAAATTTGACCCCTTCTGAGTCAAATGCTTTCCCTACTGTTGCACAGACTGGAGCGGGATTAGTAAATTTTACCCCTTCTGAGTCAAATGCTTTCCCTACTGTTGCACAGACTGGAGTGGGATTAATAAATTTTACCCCTCCTGAGTCCAACACTTTCCCTACTCTTGCTCAGACTGGAGTGAGAGTAGTAAATTTAACCCCTCCTGAGTCCAATGCTTTCCCTACTGTTGCTCAGACTGGAGTGGGAATAGTAAATGTTACCCCTGAGTCCAACGCTTTGGGAGAAGCTGATTTGGTTGAGTATGCACCCCAAATCCATTGTTTCTGACAACTCAAGGCTCGCGGTCAGACCGCTACAGTCGGGTCGTCGAAAACCAACATCGTATTCTGGATGGTGGTTGGAGATCCTTGTACTGGCCTATGGATGCTGTTTTTCTCAGACTGCCATTTCGGCGGTCAGAGAAAGGCTGTCAGAGTCTGCGGTCTTTCAGCGGTTGGTCGGAGTACAGGATGCATGCATCTTAATCCGACGGTCGGACCGACTGCTTCTGACAAGACCGCGGCGGTCAGGCCACCTCCAATAGGACCGCAAATGTCATTTCGACCAGCATCGTAATTAGGCCCTTAGTTATTGCTCCATAATTTAGTGCAATAAAATTCTTAACAGTTTGGCACTCATTTCTATGGCAAGCAACTCTTGCTAGTTTACCATTTGTTTTTCTGTATTTGAGGTCAGCTAACCCTGTCTTTCAAAACGTGAAAGAATCACTTTGCCTGTGTATCAAGAGTAAGAGAAATGTTCAGTGCATCCTCAAAAACAAACAGCAGTGAATGGTAACAAATGATAGATTCTCACCATGAACCTTGGAGCTCAAAATTATAATCAGTAATTATGCATGCTCAGGTGACACATTTGTGATTCTTTCTAATACTGGGCCCAATTTCTTCATTAAACCATTCTCTTTCCCATGACCACATACCTTCAAAAGACCTGAACTCTCAAAACATATCAAGATGATAGATGGCTCAGTCCTGAACCTAAAATTGAGTCCTCTGTTGGTGCAGTTGAACTACATGCTAACTTCCTACCCTTCAATTTATGTTTCAGCTCAATATAGGATATGGATATGTACCAATTGGAAAAAGAGCCATTGTACACCACTTCTCTGTGAGCAAAATATACTGTCTACTGGACTAAAACCTTCGTGAAATCAGTAACACACCAAATCTCTCTCATCTTCTATCAATCAATCAATCAATCAATCAATCAATCAAGGGACTTGTAAATCATGACTACTCACCCGTAAGGGTCTCAAGGTGCTGGGGGGGGGCTGCTGATCCTTCGAAGGCACTGTGTTCAGTCGAAGAGCCAGGTCTTGAGGTCCTTCCTGAATTGAGGCAGTGACGGTGATTGCCTGAGGTGGAGAGGCAGGGTGTTCCAGGTCTTTGCTGCGAGGTAGGAGAATGATCTTCTTCCAGCCGCGGTCTTGCGGATACGTGGGACGGTGGTCAGGGCCAGTTGGGTGGAGCGGAGGTCTCTGGTGGGTGCGCGGAATGCGAGGCTGTGATTGAGGTACGCAGGTCTCGCATCATGTAGGGCATTTGTAGGCATGTGTGAGGAGCTTGAAGGTGATTCTTTTGTTGACTGAGAGCATGTGGAGGTCTCTCAGGTGGCCAGTAATGTGGCTGCAGCGGGGGATATTGAGGATGAGTATGGTGGAGGGGTTCTGAATGTTCTGCAGTTTCTTGAGGAGTTTCTGGGTGTTGCCGGCATAGAGTGAGTTGCCGTAGTCGATTCTGCTGCTGATGAGTGCGTGGGTCACCATCTTTCTGGATTTGGCGGGGATCCACTTGAAGATCTTTCAGAGAAGGCGTAGTTTATGGAAGCAGGATGATGAGATGGCGTTGATCTGGGGGTTCATGGTGAGTGAGGAGTCCAGGATGATGCCAAGGTTTTGTGCTTGGTCTGTGGGTGAGGGGGGGATCCAAGATCTGCGGACCACCAAGAGTCTTCCCAGGAGGAGGGGGTAGAGCCCAGGATGAGGACTTTGGTCTTGTCTGAGTTGCGCTTGAGGCAACTGTCCTTCATTCAGGTGGCGACAGCCTTCATCCCGTCATGGGAGTTGCTCTATGCAACTGTGGGTTCGCTGGTAAGGGAGAGGATCAGCTGGGTGTCATTGGCGTAGAAGACGATGTTGAGTTCGCTGTTCCTGACGATGGCTGTGAGGGGGGCCATGTAGATGTTGAAGAGAGTGGGGCTCAGGGAGGAACCCTGAGGCACTCCGCAGCTGATCTTTGTGGGTTCAGAGTGGAACAGTGGTAGTCTGACTGTGTTCGGCTGGTGAGGAAGGAGCAGATCAATACCAGGGCTTTGTTGCAGATGCCGGCGTTGTGAAGTCTAGTGCATAGGGTGTGGTGGGAGACGGTGTCGAAGATGGCTCAGAGGTCCAGGAGGATGAGGGCTGCAGTTTTGCCTCAGTCGAGGAGGGTGCAGACATCGTCTGTGGCAGCGAGGAGGGCAGTCTCGGTGCTGTGGTTGCTGCGGAAGCTGGATTGGGAGAGGTCCAGGATGTGGTGCGCTTCGATGAACTCAGAAAGCTGGGCATTGATGGCCTTCTCAATGATCTTGGCTGGGAAGGGGAGCAGAGACATGCGTCTGAAGTTCTTGAGGCCCGTTGGGTCATCAGAGGGTTTCTTCAGCAAGTGGTTGATCTCTGTCTGTTTTCAGTCTTCCACTAAAGTGGCAAAGGAAATGGTGTGGCAGAGTTCGGGGGCGATGGAGGTGCTGGCTCTGTTGAAGATGTGGTGCGAGAAGCGGTCCGAGGGTGCTCTGGAGTGGATGCTCTTCATGATCTTGAGAGTGTTGTCAGCGGTGAGGGGAGTCCAGCTGAGTAGGGTCTGGTTTCGTTGGGTGCGGTGGTTGCGGGTGGTGTGAGAGGGTCTTGGATAACGAGGCTGTTGAAGCTGATGTAGATCTCATTAAACTTGTGGTGGAAGAAGGTCCCGAGGTTGTTGCAGAGGTCTTGGGAGGGTGGGATGTCTGCTGTCTCTGTGCTGGGTTTGGAAAATTGACTGACAAGGCGAGAAAGTTTTTTGCTATTCAGTACATTGGCAGTGATTCTTTCCTGTTGGGCTGCTTTCTTAGTTGTACTAATGAGGTGGTGGTGTGCGGTAACAGTGGTTTTGAAGGCTGAGTGGTCTTCCAGGGTCTTGCTGCTCCTCCATCTCTTCTCGAGCCATCGACAGGTGTGTTTGGACTCATAAGGGGCGGGAGAGAACTAGCTGGATTTTTTGGCGTATTGCTTGCCTGGGGCTTTCTTGAGGAGCCAGTGTGTCAGCGCAGTTGGAGATCCATCGATGGAGGTTGCGTGCTGAGGTATTAGCGTCCGCAGATGTCGGTGGTGGGGTTTTGCTGAGGGAGGTGGTGAGCTGTTCTTCGTGACCTTGTTCGAACTTCTGCAAGGGTAGCGGTGGGTGTGGTGGTGTACGGTGGGTTTAGTGAAGGAGAAGTGGACACATCGGTGGTCTGTCCAAAGGAGCTCAGAGGTGTGGCTGAAGGTGATGTTGTCGCTGATGGAGAAGATGGGGTTGAGCGTTTGTCCTGCTGAGTGGTTAGGGAGGTGGCCTGTTGTTTGAGCCTGACGGTGGTGAGGTTCTCCAGCAGGGACGAATTGTTATTGCCATTGGGGTTGTATAGGTGAAAGTTGAGGTCGCCGAGGAGGATCCAGTCTGTGGAGGTGAGAGCGTGGGGTGCGATGAAGTCGATGATGGAGTCACTGAAGGGTGGACGGGGTCTGTAGGTGAGGGTGCCGCGGAGGGTAGTGTTCGGGTTGGTCTGGATCTGGAAGTGGAGTTGCTCCATGTTGGTCGAGTGGTCGTCCGAATCGGTGGTGAGGCGGAGGGTGCTTTTGTGTACGATGGTGATGCCTCCATCCGGTTTGCTGATGTGGTCCTTGTGGATGATCTTGTAGCCGTCCAGGATGGTGGTTGCAATGTCCACGGTGGAAGTGGAGTTCATCCAGGTTTCCGTGAGGAATATGATATCGGGCTAGACAGAGTCGAGTAGGTCCCATATCTCCACAGCGTGTTTGTGGAGGGAGCTATGTTGAGCAGGATACACCTGAGGCGGTCGGGTCTGGTATTTGTCGGTCATGCTGTGGGTGGGGCTGGTGTGCGGTGGCAGGCAAAGGTACAGCTGCAGTTTCGGCAGGAAAAAGGGCCCTGGGTGTCATGCGGCGATGCCCGGCAGCAGGTGAGGTGGTATCCGGTGTTGAGGGTGTGAAGGGTGCTGGCGTCATAGCGGTGTAAGGTTCGAGGACCAGGGTCCGTGGTGCTGGGTGCAGTCCAGTTGCCTTCGGCACACCAGCAGTGCGGCTGCAGAGCAGCCACCATTAAGTAGCGTGAGGAGGAGGGCTGGACAGCTGGGAGGCGGGAAAAGCAGGAAGCGGGAGAGCAGCAT
Organism: Calotriton arnoldi; assembly: GCA_963921515.1. Taxonomy (NCBI): domain Eukaryota; kingdom Metazoa; phylum Chordata; class Amphibia; order Caudata; family Salamandridae; genus Calotriton; species Calotriton arnoldi. The sequence continues at coordinate 221,251 of CAWUFW010003459.1, forward strand.
TGGAGGGGGGGCGGGACGAGGCAGTGGGGGACGAGCAGCGATGGGGATACTGCGAGGAAAAGGCACAAAACGTGACAAGAGGAAAATGTGGAAAAATGCAGAAAGTGAATGAAAGTGACAGAAAAGCTGAAAAATGCAGAAAGTGAAAGAAAGTAACAGAAAAGCAGAAAATATGAAAGGAGGAAAAAAGAGATCAGGAGAAAAGACAGAAAAGCAAAGAGATAGAAGTATGATGACAGAGCAGTCAAAGTCTGGCATCCCCAATCAGCGCGCCCTAGCCACGTGAGTCAGCAGTCACTCACCGGCAGTCTCTGGGCCGATTTCAGACCTTGCTTGGGGCAGCAGGAGGGGGCCACAACAGCATACAGGGCCACAAGATGTCTGCCAGGGCAGGCAATAAAGAACGCCAGGGCCGCCATGGGCCCCCGTGGCGAGAAGCGCTAGCCAACCGTGGTGACCGAAGATGGCGGCTGTGACCGAGGCCAGCACCAGGTGCAGAATCCTGACCCGCGGATCCACACGGGTGAGGAACGGCTGGCACACCGCACCACGGGACATCCCCAGCAGGCAGTAGTCACTGGGGCTGGTGCCGCAGTGGCAGCGCCCCGGGAGCCGCCCGAGATCTCAACGGGAGAAGTGGCTGAGTAAGATCCCCACCACGCAGCCTCTCAGCTACGCTGCCCGGACTCCCCACTGGCCCAATCAAGGCCGTGTGTTGCCACGGAAGCTCCGAAAGGGGTAGGAGCTATGTTCGATGGCAGAGAGGGTGGCACACTCCATCTAATTAGCGGCTATCTACAGTATTTCACTTTGATGATCCTCCCCACGCTCATACTAACAGACCTGACTGATGACCTGACTCATCATCTGATGCACAATCTAACTCGTGTTTTGAAGTCCGCAAACATTGCATCAGTTTTCCTCCTTTCCAAGTCTTGTGTCATTAGAGGTTCCTTGAATGAGTTTGATTCATTCAAAGGTCCACCAACAACCAACTACAGCACCTGTATTTACACAAATAATTATCAGGCCTTAACCTTCCCCAAATACTATCTTTCTTCTCAACCAAATAGATTTTGTCTGTTAGAAAACTGGATATGCTTCGCACCTTAATGGAACTTACCATTACTGGAAGGACATTTTAATTGCAGCCCCTCCTTCTTCCCCCGACACTGTTTTTTTTCTATGCGATTTGTAAGACAATGCCTTTTTTCTGTGGTCACCCCCCACTTTTTGCTGGATTTATTTGAGGGTGTATGGGCTCTGAACACTGGGGCACTGCTGTCCAGTGCCCAGTGGGTGTGCTCTGAACACTACAAACATGTCAAATTGGCTAACAACCCAAATTGGCACATTTGACTTACCTATAAGTCTGTAGTATATGGTACCCCGGATAACCAGGGCCTATAAGCTAAATGTCACTAGTGGAATGCAGCACCTATTGTGCCACCACTAAAGTGACAATACAAAACATTTCTTCAGGCCTGCCCCTGCAGCCTGAGTGTGCAACTTTATACTGGCAAAATAAACCTTATGCCAGGCCTCAAACATCTTTTTTAATACTAATCACTCAGCTTTAAGGTAGGCCCCAAATGACCATAGGGCACGGTGAATGGTATTTAGAAAGTAGGACATATATACTTTAGATTTACATATCCTGGCTGTGAAAGATCTCCAAAGTCGTTTTTCACTGTGTCAAGTCTAGCTCTCCTATAGAAAAGCACATTATACCACTTTATAATGCATAACCTCAGTTTGGGAATAGCTAAAATAATCATTCAAACACTCAAACTGATAGTAATTCAAAATTAAATCTAATGGTCAAGTTGTATTTGAAATTACTATTTTGAAAATGCCACTTTTAGAAAGTTGGCCTTTTCCTATCTAAGCCTATTGTGCCTTTCTGCCAGTGTTCAGTATAAGCTGACTGTTAATGTCTCTCCTGTGTTGAGATGTTTATTGCTTTCAGACAGTGGACTAAAGGCTTGAGTGTGTGGAAATGCCTTTCCCCTAGACAGGATGGCCATCTGGGCTATGCCCAGTAACATAATTAAACTTCAAAATGTGCATAACCTGCCCAAGGTGTAACTCACAGCTAGGTCAGCCCTTTCATTGTCCTGCTAACCAACCAGGCACCAATTCCAGTGGGAGATGGACTGCCCTCAAAACCCATTTTGAGTGACCACAAGGAAGGGTTTGTCTATTATACTAGCAATATCTCTGGGTGTGCAGAGGAACCTCTGCACAAGGGAAGAAATGTCTTGCCTTTTTAGTTTTAAGTAGGGCACTGTGGGATAATTTTCAGTAAAACAGAGAGGAATTGATGAAAAAGTTGGTAGGGTCTCCCCAGGAAACTTACGCCATTGGTTAGGGAGTGGACAGCAGTTTTCCCTAATAACAGGCTGGTACTGGGCATAAATGTGTCACCCCCAGAGAAGCCCCAAGGACTGGACCTGCTCCCCACTGGTACCCAGGAAAAGAAAAGTGGACCGCAAGGGCTAGTTGACTAGTGTCCTTTTAAGCCTTAAACTCTAGGAACACAAAAGCACCAAGACGTCCAAATCTCTCAGAAGCCTAGCTGACCAATTCCAACTAGATTTGCCATGAACCCTGCTGGCGGCTCTAGGAGATGGAGTCTAACCCCCTAGTGGTGCCCAAAAGGTCGTGGACCCTTGGCTGGTGTTTGAGCCAATGGGGATATTTCTCCAGAAAAACCACTAAGTCAGTAGGTAAACTTTCCCCCGGGACAAGCAGGCCCCTGGATCCTACTAGCACTCCATTGTGGTCAGCCTTTACTTTTGACTTTGACATGGTCTAGTGTGACCAGATGCCCACAGTTAGCACTTTGTGATTTTTGGCATTAGAATTATCTAAAACTTCCAAAAGTCATATCTCAGATTCCCTAAATCCATTTTTTGTTGTTGTGGTGTCTATTTATTCATTACAGTTTACTCTATGTTTATAAATTGGAGTGGGATTTTTATTGTGCTGTGTTTTCTACTTTTTAACTGTTTCGGTACTGATAAATACACTGCACATTTCATCTAAGTTAAGTCTGCCTGCTCTCCGTACAGCTACCAAGGGTTGAGCTCAGGTTTAAACTACTGACACCTAACTGGACCCAGTAAGGAATAGTGCCATTATTACCTGAAGAGGACTACCATCCACTTGAACTAATAATCCACTTTCTCAGAGGATTGATTTAGAGAAGAGTTCTAATGTATAATCCTGAAAAAGAAAAAAATGTCAACATAAGTGCCCCCTTAAGTGTAATTTCCAGCAGGGGATCCTCCTCCAGTGGATTTGGCAGTGATAAATCACCAGTGGGGAATCCTTCTGTGCAAATGTCACATATAAATGATATTACATTTCCAATTATTATTTGAAGGACTACTCTTCTTTCCTAAATTAAGTTTAATGTTTCTTAGCCCTGGGTGGTAAATCTTCCATTTTGTATTTTTTTGGAAGTGCTTTACATGTCACAATATCAATGTCTGTCTTTAAGCTGGGCTCACTTAACGGAATACCAAAACCATCAGGCTTTTAGGATTTTTTCTTAAAATTGAAGATACTATACATCTTAAATCACCAGATTTTTTCTGCGTGCACCAAGTTTTTTTCTTCTTTCAGCCATGCCATTAAGTATTTTTTCTTTTTGTCTGATATTCTGTTCTTGATTCAGGCTGCTTTTTATTGTGGTCTACGATAAGTGGATAGCAGGTGAACCAACCTCCTCATTTGAATATGTCTCTTTACTATGCATGCGATACATCGCATGCCATTACAACGCTGTCGTTACAACGACTGCGTTGTTACATCGCAAACCATTACATCGCAAGTCATTACAACGACCTGCTGTAGGGGGCGCGCTGGACTTAGGAATAGTATAATTTACTATTCCTACTCCAGTTTGAGCAACAGCAGGGAAGGTGTTGGATTGCAAATCCAACACCTTGTGCCCCCTATCGCAAGTCGTTGTAACGACTTGCGATGTAATGGTTTGCGATGTTACAACGCGGTCGTTGTAATGACCGCCTTGTAATGGCATGCGATGTATCGCATGCGATCTAAACGCTGTTTCCCCCTCATTTCCTATCCTATCTTTTGGTATCTGATTTTTTCAATCCTTTTGTTTAATGATACTTTGAGCATGCTACAGTTATTAGCCTCAATGGGGAAATCTGAAAATATTCTATTCAGATAACTGAGGGAAAAAGATTAAAAACACCATGGGCAACATGTTTGTAGCTTTTTCTTCATGTCGCAAACTGCCCGATTCTCAGAATTGGGCCGTTTGCGACCGGAAAAAAGCATTTTTCTATGTAAAAAGGCCCATTTTGCGATTTGATAACCTATTACCAAATCGCAAAATGGGTTAGTGGTTCGGTAGTAGGTGGGGCCTGTTCAGGGCGTCCCTTCCTAATAGCGACTCACAGTGGTATGTAAGAATGTACTTGAAGTTGGTGGAAACACATTCGCATATGGGAAGGGGTCCCCAGGTTACCTCTTCCCCTTTGTGAATGCATGTGAAAACGTTTTAAGAGCAGGCAGTGGTCTCGTGGACCACTGCCTGCTCTTAAAAAATTAAAAGAAAACTTTTAATTTTTGTTTTTTGAAACTCATTCCGTTTTCCTTTAAGGAAAATGGGCTGCATTTAAAAAAAAGTTGCTTTATTTAAAAGCAAACACTGACTTGGTGGTCTGCTGTCCCCAGCAGGCCACCATCCCTGTGTTTTTATTGTGACCTACCTCATGAATGTTAATGAGGTAGATCAATTGCAGCCCCATTCGGAACCATTAAATGTGTAAAAGACACATTGTTACATAGGTGTGGCTGCAATTACCTAATAGCGATTCGCAAAAATTCGCTATTAGGTAATCGCAAACTGAAACCTACGTACATGTGGCCCTTATATGACTCGATTTGTGTATCATTATCCTGTAACATAACAGGCAGAGTTTATGTAGATTTCCCACCAATGTACAACAATTGCAACCAACTCCGGAGCCCAATAAATACTGCAAGTTGGGCTACTTTCTATATTTTTGCTCCAATTCATAAATTGAACATTTATTTACACTTCCTCAATAAGCTATGAAAAGGTTAACAGAATCAGTAAAGCTGTGGAAACACAGGAGAAAGCGTTAGTAGGATTCTCAGAGTATTAAGGTTTTGAACTGGAACTTTCGAGGACAATATTAGAAAACTATATCGAGGGCTCCAGGTGGCAAGGCAATGGAGACAGGCTGGACAGGGATATTCTTCTTTGGGTAAATTATTTTACCCCCACCAGCCTCCTCATTATTTGAACCATCAACAAAAGTATTCTACAGTGTGAGATTCTAGCATCACGGATTATCTTTATAGTTTTGGGGAGATAGAGTGACCGCATGTTCACAGGGTAACTCCAGCCTGCTGCAAGCACAAGAGCATGTTTCAGTCCCAGTGTTTGTTCGTAAGCCCAGCTGTCTTCACTAAATGAAGACACGGAGATACAATTGTCTGAAAGTATCTTGTTTCCCAATGCTGTTTCCTGATTGTTAAAAAGTCCTTTGGTAAAGATTTACCAGAGCATAAGATACAGAAAACAGCTGTGATTTCAGGCAACTGACAAGACTCAAAATTGACTAAATTCACCTGTATGAGGCAATCCAACACTAGGTAGAACTCAGTCCTCTGGGAAAATAACTATCTTGTCACCCTTTCCAAAAGACTTGTGGCGAAGATTCGAAGTGGAGCAACACATTGCTGCCTCTGTTGAATGAATTAAGTTTCTCACATTTTTTCATCATATGAGGTGCAAAGTACTTGACATGAGGGTTTTAGTGTTCATTCTGTAAGAGCTCCAATATTCTGCTGTCTCACCTCAACACTTCAGCATTAGTAAGGTCCCTGAAAGGGTACTGTACGTAGATCTCATAAAAATTAAACAGTCCATAAGGATCCATCCTTTATAGATATAAAAAGAAATCAAAGAATATGTGTCCTGTGAAGTAAAAGAAGTTATCATGAGAGAAGCCTTTTTCAAGATAGGGACTGAGGAAATCCAGAGATTGTAAAAGGACAAAGATTCGTGGGAGAAGTAGTGAATGGAATACTAGTATAAAGTAATGGATTGCCCCAATGTTTGAAGACTAGGTACACCTATCTCCCATTTTTTCCAGTGTTTCTTTATTAATGTTTTGCAAATTTAAGAACACTTACAGATAGCTACTAGGCCATTAATGTTCAGCTTCATCAACGGTGGTATAGTTATATTGGCAGTGGCACTGTTGGATGTAAATAGAAAGATACACAAGGAATCTTGCAATGCCAAATGGAAACTAGAGGCTGGATAAATATAACAAAGAGAAACTAAGAAACCAACAGCTATCTGAGGCTCTCGAGTGACTGAGAATCTTCAACGTATTTTACCGTGGAGATACATATAAGAAAGTGATTGCTTACTTCTGTGTCAGGTATGCTCAAGGGATGATGCCCCCATTCCATGGAAGCAAACAATGAAAGCCTCTGAGTAGATATTCATTTATAAAATACAACTCGCCTTCAAGGTGGTTGCTCATCTGTCTTTGCTTCCAGCTTTTCCAATTAAGCATCCCACTTCACACACCATGTGCCTCTGATGTTTGTGGTGTGAGTTTTAAATAATGCATCCATCTCAGCATGTACCCATATCTTTAGATCTCTAAGACATGCCCCCACCAATGGTGCCGAGGCAAATTTCCAAAACATGGTGAGGCGTCTTTATGCAAGTATTAACACAAGAGTGGTGCAGGTTATTAAACTGCATATATTTTATTCTGATAGTTCTGGAGATATCGTTCGTATTTCTTAGAAATTTCTCACAATCAGTGTCCAATTAAATATGGCCTCCCACCACTCTTTAGGTTTAAGTGAGTTCAGTCTCGTTTCCTTATGATGTTGTAGTGCACCATATAGATGTATACGTGCCCGTGGGTCAAAAGGACCGAGATTAGGGGGGAAATCTTGGGAGAATCATGTGTTTTGCTCCATATCAGTAAAAGTTGATGCAACAGTGCAGTGTACAAAATAAAGTTCACTGGACCCAGATCATATGCCTCCATGAAGTTATCAAAAAGACATAGGTTCTCGAACAGATCCCCTCATGTTGTGAGCCCCGCTGCCGACCAGGACAGCCAGGTAGTGCCAATAGAGAGAGATCCAGGGCCTAAGGGGTATGCTTGTGTCTCAATGAATGTACGTTGTCCATCACTGCTTAGCTACCTTCATGAGCATATTTCCCCTATTATTGCTTAACCCTGATCCCAATCCCATGAGTCACTCCAGCACATTATGGCCCTGCATGCTTCTAGTGAAGTTCTCCAGCTCCAAGCTGTGGTTACAGCTCAACTATCACATCGACCACTGCAGCTGAGTGACAGCATCGTAAAATTCGTAGTTGGAGTGCCCAGTCCATCCTCTGATAAGTGACCAAAAAGCTTTGTCATCACAACTCTGCACTACCTGTGCCCCACATCAGTGGTGTTAATTGCATCTGAAGTTCCCTAAAGAACACCTTCTTAAGCACCACTGGGATTGCCACAAAAGATACAAAACATAGGGCAGAACCAACATTCTTGATATTGCAATCTGCCCAAAGGCTAGACAGAGAAAGCACACACAAGAGTGATATTGATCGTCACTCTTATTGAGGTCAACGATTGTCCCAAGTTGTCATTGACCAGGTCCTTCTCTGGCATATATCCACTCCCAGATATTTGATTGTATTGAATTTTAACTGCATGGCTGTAGCAGCTAACAGGGTGTGGTGTTCTATAGGTATTTTGACCAATGGTAGCAGGCAGGAATAGTATCAATTTATCTTTAGGCCCGACAGCTTACCGAATTAGTTCAGTAATTCTATCAGCTGCAGTAAATTATCCCTCTTCTCGTGACGCTAGATTAGGGTACTGTCATATACAGTGAGACAATGTGTCACCTCCTTGGCACATTAATTCCCCAATCTGGTCACTTAGTGCACAAAAGACAAGCCAATGGCTTCATGGCCAGTGCAAAGATGACAAGAGAGAGCGGAACTGTCTTGTTGTGTACATCTCTCTATCCTTATGGCATCAGATATAATTTTACCTGTGGGGACTCCTGCCCCTGTGAGGGATTAAAGAAGCTTCACACAACCCATGAATTTGGGGCCCAATCCCACGTTACGAATCATTGACTATAGGTATGGCCAGCCCAGGTTTGAAAAAACTTCCCTATATCCAAGGGGATCACCCACGAGCTGGTCCGCCACGATCCTTCCCAGTCCATAACCATAAGTAATGATGCTAATTTTAGAAAGTGTTTCTGCCTGATCAGGTTCTATTATTGTCTGTGCCACTGAACTAACTGATTTGCTAGGATTTTACCTTAAATTTTACAATCATGGTTTAGTAAGGACAGTGCGGATAGGAGCTTATGTTTAAGGGATCCCTGTACTATTTCGGGAGAAATACCAATAGTGCCAACCTCATTGAAAGTGGCAGAATTCCCTCTTTCCATGCTACCTCATATATGCTCAGTCGGTGATATGCCAGCTGCAAGCTATATGAGGAATAACATTTGAGGGGCAAACCTTTTGTGCCAGTCTTGCCTCTGGCTATTTGTTTAATAGGCAGCTATATCTCCTCCAGCATCAGTGATGTTTCCAGTTTTGCATGTTGGAATACATTAACAGCTAGCATGTGGAGCGCGTCTCGATAGCTAGAGAAAGATTGCATAGTGACATCTAGGGGGGAAGCACAGAGAGAGCCATAGTAGTCCTTGAATGTTTTATTGATCTCACCCTGTGTATTCGCAATAACTCCTTGCACCGATCTATCGGTGTTCTAGGAGCGTCTGCTTATAGCAGCCAGATGCGTAGTCTCCCAGCCTTGTCGACCTTCCTACGCTGGTGGACTATATATTTCTTGTAAAAAAGTGCACCAACCTGTCGAGTGTCAACCCTCAATCTAGTTTTAATATTGTTGACTGTGGAACATCAATAACATCCGTAACCATTCAATTTCTAACCTGCATATTTGATCCATAGTGTCTTTAGTTCCCTCAAAAGGACTAATTTGACCCCAATACCATATAATACAGTGCCCCTTATTAATTACGTTAAAGGCGTCCCATATGATTTTAATGTTGGTGCCAACCATGTATTTTCCGTAAAGTATTGTTCTATGTTGTCAGTTATTTTGTGACAGAACACTACATTACGAAGCACTTTGGTTGGGAGACACCATGATGGTATCTTTGGAGGCACTCCACCCCAGTTATAGACCAATCTAAGGGTGCATGATCCAACTATTCGGCATTCTCCACCCTCACTCCAACTTTAGAGCAACAATAGAAAAGGTCAGTTTATGGGAGGGCGGAAGATGGCGACCCCGCGCGGACGGTTGTGTAAGCCCGAGCTCCCGGACATTCGCGCCCCACGCTTTACATCCCCATGACAATGACAGTAATACGCTGTGAAATCAAGCAAGGCAAATAAAGGCAAACAACGAAATTTACCTTGCGTAGCGGTATGCTCTGGTGTGCCCGGTCAGCTACAGCGGCTTCTCGTGTCTCTGTGCGGCGGCTCCTGGAGGTAGTTTGGCGGTCTTCCAGGTTCGCAAGGAGGCTCAGGATCGAAGGCGGGGTTGACCCGACGGCGTCCTCTGCAGTAATGCCTCCAAAGGCGGGACGTGTAAAGGTCCGAAACCCTACTGAAGCTGGAGGAAGTGGTTGTGTGGCAGCCTGTGGAACTACGGGACAAGCTGGCAAGAACGACAGCACGGGAGACCCGGCAGCAGAGAGAAGTGAGAGAAGAGAGAGCACACGCGGGGACACCACCGGTAAGCGGACTGTGCTGTCTATTTTTTTTTCAGGGAAAATGAAAAAACAACCCACCCCCCACACGCTGGCCCTTTTAAAGAGGTAGATGGACAAATTAGCAAAGGGGGGGAAACTCCAAATGTTGGTTCGGGACAGAAGGATGCAGATGCAAATGGGGGGTGTCAAACTGGGGGCACGCCTGGTAATATTAATATCCGGAAGGAAGCAATGAGAACTACAAAAATAAACATTAGGGAAGGTGACTATGCTACCATGGATACAGGGGATCCAGCTATTAAACAGAGTACATTAGTTGACCCTGGCAAGGACCTTGGGAAGGACCTCATGGCTACAACCAATATAGCGGATGGTCAGAAGGGCGAATCCTCCAATGTGGACAGGCCAATTGGAACAAATGATAATACCATCCAGGGGCTGGTAAAGGAAATCGATTCAGGGGATAACTTCTCCCTCTCTGACCCCTCAGATACTTCTAATGATGAGAGCGACTACTCGTTCAAACCGGAGGAGGGGTTCCCCAGACAGTGGCCATAGTGGAATAAGCAGCTCCCATCTAGACAATCCGGGAACAGATACACCGGGCACACCAGAAAGCAGTCCAAGTACGGTACGCAAGAGAGGTGAAGCAACTGAAAAACTTAGAGCCACCGAAAGCACCGAATGCATGGATGCCTTGCGGTGGGACTATCCCTTTCTGGCTGAATCCGGTGCAAGGAGTGAGGCCATAGCGACGCAGTCATGTGAAAAACCGCTGGAGAAAGTAGAGGACATTTAATTAGCGGTCATATATCAGAGCATAATGGCTCATAGGGAGGAGACTTGGATAGAGAGCCAGCGCACGCAAGGGGCTTGTCGGAAATTACAGAACTCAGTTTGAAGGATTGCAAAATCGTGCACGGAATTTGTAGAACGATTCAACGAGGCAGAAACACGGATCTCAACCTCTAGTATGAACTTGCAGTGCAAAAGGCTGCTACAGAAGCACTGCGGACATCGAAAGATGATACTCTTTGGAAACTAACGGACCTTGAAAATCGTCTTCGACGCAATAACTTGCGGGTTTTGGAGATTCCAGAGGGCGCAGAAGGACTAGACACTCGTAAATTTTATCATTGAGCACTTCTCTGAGGCCTTCCCAGGGTTGTCGCAATGGGATTGGAATCATGAGATTCAGAGGGCGCATAGATTCCCCTTCACTCAGTGTACAAGGCAAGGGCAGAGTGCTCCTAGACCCAGAGCAATTCTAATTTCGATTAACAACTTTTTGGCTCGAGAGGCAGTTTATGATCTTGCACGCCCAGATCGAAAGAAAACAGGGAAAGGGATGGAATTCTTTGTACGCCCTGACTATTGTCCCCTGACGGTGGAGAAAAGATGGCAATTACGTCAACTCATTACCCCATTTCAAGGCATGGGTGCCCAAGCCTACTTGCTAAATCCAGCCAAACTCAAAGTTATATTTAATGAGCAAGTTCGATTTTTCACTACAGAACTACAAGCTAAAGAATACTTGCATTCCTTATAAAGGGGACATGGCTTTAAATAACCTATGTGTATAACTGGCCGTAATTGGGGTTTTCTCTTCCTCTCTTCTACTTTTTTTCCTTCCCTAGGTTAAGCTCTTCCAGGGGGTTCGGTCTTCTTTTTTTCTCCTTTTGCTGACTTTAGTAATGGGGGGATTGCACTAAAGGGATGCACTAATTGTATGGGGCGGGGCGATCCGGGGGGGGCAGGAGCTTGATCCATCTCAGGGACCATTGGTCCTAATGCCTCTTTTCAGGGCAAGGGTTGGGGGGGGACAGGGCTTCGGCCGAAGCTCTGTGACAGAGGAGAGGATGGGGGGAATTGGGAGGGGGGTTTGGAGGAGGGGGGGCACTTGGGCATGGGGGGTGGGGGAGCACAGGATAAAACAATCCATGAAAATTCAAGAGTAAAAAGAGAAAAGTGTACACAGTTAAATCACATGGTCTTAGATCAGACAGAAACATTGATATGTGATGGGGGATAGGAAATTCATTCAGGATTACGGATCTGTTCTTCTAATGTATGTGGGCTGAATAATTATGGGAAGAGACAACGGGTGGCTGCGGAGCTACGGGTGGTCCAACCATACTTGGTCTGTATACAAGAAACCCATATTCCATGGGGCAAACGAAAGCTGTTAGCTGAACTTGGCTATTCAGTGTTGATAAGTACACAACAATCCACTACGAACCGAGGGGTAGCGGTACTGGCCAAAAGTACTGTGCAGGGGTCGGGAAGAGCTATGGCGGATAAACAAGGCTGGTGGGTCATTATTGAATGTATAATAGGGAATGCTAGATGCACAGTAAGTTCGGTGTACGGTTCCAACCTCGATGAGTCAGCAGGGTTAAAGGGGTTGAATGTTGAATTAGCATCATGGCCGACTCCCTTGATCCTGTGTGGTGATTTTAATATACACTTGGAGCCCCAGGGTTTACAGTCAGACATTAAAGATTATAAGGGTAGGAAACCCAAAGTGTTTAAGGCTCTTCAGAACTTGGTGGTGGATCATGGGTTGGCTGATGCTTGGGCCACTCTACGAGCTCCTGACCCAGGCTTTACATTTTATTCATACCCGCATCATAAACTGGTTAGACTAGATTATTTCTTTATTCCAACAGCATTACTGGCAGAAGCAAAAATACAAGTTTTTCCCCGGATCACAGCGGATCATGGACCCTTAGTACTCGATATACAGACAATCAGTACCGGTCCAAAGGTCGGATCCTTTTCATTTGATAGGAAACTATTGTTGGATGCAACATTTGTTGTGCACATGAATGATTGGATCAAGCAGTTTTTACTTATAAATCGCAATTCTACTACATGGGGTTTTATATGGGACGCTCTAAAAGCTGGGTTCAGCGGAGAGACTCTTAGTTTTGGGCTATACATACAGCGACAGTTGAAATTGGAGACTCAGGATTTGTACTCAAAGCTTATAATAGCTGAAGAGAATATCATGCTGGGAATACAAGCAAAGGGTGATATCATATTACTGCAAACTGAGGTCGCACGTTGTAAGGCCAAAATTAACCTGCAGTGGAGCAAAGAAATAGCCATCAAACACACTCTCAACAAAGAACAAAGCTATGAATATGGTGAAGCAGCAGGGCGTTGCTTGGCGCAAAGGTTGCGGTAAAAGGAAGCAGCGCAAAGAATTAAGGGCATGATTGATAAGCATGGTAATAATGTAGATACCCCTGATAGGATTCTTAGTGTCTTTCATGATTTTTTCAAGGGACAATACACGGGAGACTGCGCTGCTGTACAGGCAAGCGAGATCTTGTTGCATAATCTTAATGGTGAAAGACTAAGCCAACAGGATGTGGATATGTTGGAGTCAATAATAACTATGGAGGAGCTCGAGTCAGCCATTAACAGTCTAGCTAATGGTAAAGCGGCAGGACCCGATAGACTGCCATTGGAAGTATACAAAACTTTTTCCCAAGAGTTAAAAAGGGATATGCTTACTGTTTTTCAACAAGCACAGTTAGGGGCAGCGCCACTATCATGGGATGAAGCAAACATAATCGTTTTTAAAAAAAAGATAAGCCACCCGATCTTCCGAGCTCTTACCGACCCATATCACTGTTAAATTGGGATGGCAAAATTTATGCCAAAATACTGGTGACCCGGTTGGCCAGAGTCATCTCTCCCCTGGTGTCAATTCGGCAACATGGGTTCATACCCGAGAGGAGTACAGTTAATCATATTAATAGGGGGATAACTTTGCTAGATGCTGCCAACGCTCAGGGTAATAAATTCGGTCTGATCCTTTTAGATGCTGAAAAGGCGTTCGACCGGGTCACGTGGGATTTTTTATCGGTGGTTTTACGAAGGCTTGGCTTTCACCCCGGTTTTGTCAAAGCTATTCAGGTTTTATATCGAACCCCTACCGCTAAAATTTGTATGATGGGCTTAGAGTCTGAACCTGTATGCATTACCAGAGGTACAAGACAGGGATGTCCGTGTTCCCCTTTGCTGTTCTCACTGTATATCAATCCCTTTTTAATCATGTTAGAACAGAGTCCGAGGATCTAATCTGTTATCTGTAGACAAGAACAATACCGGGTCCTTGCGTATGCGGACGATATAGCGGTTGTAACACCTAACCCTATCACTGCTATGCCTGAGATAGAGCAATTGGCACACACATTTGGCTTGGTGTCAGGCTACAAACTTAATGTGTCTAAAACACAGATATTGTGTATAAATCAAGACTGTAGCAATGACCCTAAGGTCATGGATGAGGGATCATATCTGGGCATCAGATTAAGGACATGCTTAAAAGCATTAGTAGAGGTTAACTGGGGGTCTATCTTAACGACAGTAAAACAACAATTAGACCGTTTTGAATGCTTACACTTGTCGCTGGTGGGGCGATGTAATGTTCTTAAAATGATGATTTTACCTAAGGTTTTATATTACTTCAGATCAGTCCCACTAGAACTTACCCGCCTCCAGCTGCAACTACTCCAATTGATATGTGCCAGGTTTTTATGGGCCCAAGGGAATTCCCGGAGAGAAATGCGTTTTATGACGCTACCCCGGGAGAAAGGTGGGTGGGCAGTTCCAGATTTTATGCTGTATTATTATGCCTGTATCCTTCAAAACATGCGAATTTTACTAACTGGAGAGGAGGTCAGTAATATTGCGGAAGCCCTATCTATTTATCAGATGCTGCTGGGTGCTGATGCCAAGAGCCGTTTATTTATGATGCTGGAATTCAGCTACTATAAAAAAAACTCGGTTCAAGGTGCTAAGCACCGCCTATAAGGTTTGGAAGGTCATACGGAAACTTTATCAATTTGAAGGTGTCTCGTACTACACTCCCACATCTGCTACGGGTTTACTCCCGTCGGTTTTCTGGGATAGGACTATCGACAGATGGAGAAGCAAAGGGATCTTACACATTGGTGATTTATATATCAATGGGAGTTTGGCATCCTACGCTATGTTAGCCGATAGATATCAGCTGTCTAAGACCGAATTCTTTAAATTTCTACAGATTCGTGACTATCTATGTAAAAGGCGACGGATGATAGAGCTGAATCCCTTTGTTGAGGCTATTAGAAATAATTCCCGTATCGGTGCCCTATACAATATGCTGCTTGACACTCAGAATGATGATTTAGATGCCCAAAATGTAAAGTGGGATAACAGGTTAGGGTGCCAGGGCATTCGTGTTGAGCAATCTATTGAGCTGGCAGGGAAGATATTACTATCTGCTAACTTGCGGTCGCAGCATTATAAGACCGTGTTTAACCTGTACCACACCCCCGCCAAAATGTTAAAATGGGGAGGGGCAAATGATGGGAAATGTTTTCGCTGTGGAGCAGACGGGGCGGACATTGTACATATCTTTTATGCATGTGGGTGCTTGACCAACCTCTTGGAGCATATTGAGAAGTTCCTCTGTGAAATAACTGGGGCAGTCATAAATATATCAGCCTCTAATATGCTGTTAGGGTTGGAGGAAAATGTGAGGGTGGGGCAACCAGCACATAAGTTTTGCTATATAACTTTCCTAGCCACGGCTGTAACTAGGCTCTGCATTGCTTCTATGTGGCTGCAGAAGGACGCCCCGACCTTCGAGCTGTGGAGAGCTAGATTTTATACCATTTTTAATCTTGAATATAGTTTATACGCTCTATAAGGCCCACGCAGGCGGATGTTGGGTATGCAGATATGGGGCCCTATGATTGAACATATGATAGACTGAGTATCCATTGTTATTAACTATTTATGATGTAAGTATTCATGTGTATGTATCATCTTCCTGTCTATGTCTTAACTTTTGGAGGAATTATAGCTTTTGTACTGCCTTTTATCAGCTTTTACTAACATTGTGTTAATGAACTATGATGTGTATTGGTATTTTCATGGATTGAAATAAAAATAATAAAAAAAAAAAAAAAGAAAAGGTCAGTTTGTGTGTGTATATATAGTGTAGTGTGAACATCTATCTCCTAATATGATTATCTAGCAAAACTAAAGTCAATAAAGACAAAATACATCATTGACAAGGTCTCATACCCTTGCTAGTAAACTTTAAATGAAGTAGTTCACTTTCATTTTGGCAGGCAATGGTGGCCCCAGTACACATCAAAGTGTACAAGTATAAATATGAAATTGAGCAGATATTGGAACAAGATATATGAAAAAGGCATAAAAAATGCACAGTGAGTGTTATAGACAACATGTTGTTGTGGACCATGCCTAAAGAGACAATGGAAAAAATATTCTTGAATTTAATCACGTAAATGAAAGACTAAAGTTCACACATAACATCAACGCCAAGAGCCTACACTATTGGAATAGGGTAGTTGAGATAAAGAACATAAAGATCAGCAGCAACTATATACAAAAAGTGCAGCAAGAAATAACATTATGCTATAACTGCTTTCAACATATATCAGTGAATAACATCTCTCACTTTCACAATTATGAAAGTATTACACAGATTTTTATGGTAAATAATAATATTTATTTTAAATGTAGAAAAAAATAAAAAAGCTACAGCACTATTATTTTAATGTTAAAGTAAATCTTTAATGAATTTAACTACATTTAAGTAAATAAAAATTATTTTTCTGAAATTTAATTTCAAAAGTAAATTCACACTTAACGTAAAAGAACATATTATATAATATATTGTAACGAAAATCAATGTTACATAAATGTATACATTAAAAAAAAGTCAATGAAATATTCTTTCATTAAATAATAAATCTGTTTTATTTTTAGGTGTCTTTTTCTAATATTAGATTATATTTATTCATTAGCTCTGAAACTCCCAAGATGTGGGGCTAGGCTCTTAGTTACTGTTGGTTACCTTAACTTTATTTTTTTCTCTCTCTACTATTTTAAATCATCAAGTTTGTATTCCAGTGTGCTCCATATGAACACTACTCATTACTTAGATTTACATAAACAAAAGAGACCAACAACGACAGACCAAGGTTAAGCACTTAAATTCCTAAATTAATATCATCAGGTTTAGTGCAACTACTTCCAGCATCCTCCGTTGTTTAGATGCTACAAAATTCAAAGAAGTTCACAAATAAGGAAGGTGCACTCAGAAACAGTCAATCAAAGCAATCAAATATGTTCCATTGTTCTTCTTTATTCTTGAAATCGTTAAAAACGGCAAACAGCCAACGCGTTTCGTTCCTTATTGCCAAAGGAACTTCTTCAGGGCTAAAAGGTCAATTAGGTTGAAGAATATTGAAACGACAAATATAAGGTGTCCGTATTCTCCAGTTAATAGCTTCTTACAGAATTCGAAAAGATGTGCATTGGTGACACATCAATATTCAAATCTACTGTTAACCCGACGTAGGAATATAACCTCCAAAATATGGGTGGATACTGAGGCAAGTAAACGAGTCACGGAGTATGCTTCCGAGCAATACTGGAAGATGATTTACATTATATTACATAATTTGTACGATACGATAGTAACGAACAGCATGATAACTGGCAGTTCGTTACTATCGTATCGTTGGCTGTTTGCCGTTTTTAACGATTTCAAGAATAAAGAAGAACAATGGAACATATTTGATTGCTTTGATTGACTGTTTCTGTGTGCACCTTCCTTATTTGTGAACTACGCATTACTTGTTCACTTAGCTGCGTTGACAATGATGCACCGTGATGCTACACTGTAATGCTGTTTGACCACTACTGAAAAGCTCAATAAAGCTGTCGTACAAAAAAATATATATATATTATATGTATATTTTCTTTTAATCTATTTTAAATTAATTAATTTAATTTAGCATTTTTTCCAAAGGTGTTTTAGTTTAAGTCCATACCTCAATTTATTTCTATGAGGTGTTATTGCAGGACCAGAGTGTGGCCATGTGTGTGGTTGGGCTTACTACTGATTTGTCTTTCTTCATGAATTTAGAGATCCATCTATTCCGGCTTTCCTACTTTATTACTTGGTAGCTTTTGCAACACTAGTTAAGCTTTTTTCCACAGATTTCAATAGTTGCACCAATAGGCTCCTAGCAATGATGCTCCACGATTTGTAAATTCCATACTTAGGGGCGTATTACGATGTCGGGCGGAAAGCCTCCGCCCGAAAATGTCTCCGATTCGGAACTGACCGACTGACGGTCGGCGGTTCTGACCTCCGGACTACGATGCAACTGAACACTGTTTGGTTTGAGTCCCATTGTTTCTTATGGGAGATTGTGTTCCACCCGACAACCGGCCGTAACACAGCCTCCTATGTGGAAATGGGGTGTTGGCAGAAAACCCTGTACCCTGTCGCAGGCACCCCATGGTGTCTGTCACACAGTGCAGGGTTTTACAGAGGGGGTCCCTTAGGTACCCCCTCGGCAATCAACCGGAGGCCAGGGGCCTAGGGGGCCCTGCCAGGGGCCCCCAAAGCCACTTTCCGACAGCCTTTCCATGTCAGACAGGCCGACGCGGAAAGGCTGTTGGAAATCGACATCGTAATCCCGAGGACATTAACGCTGTCAATAGGGGTGTACGATGTGGTTTCGACCAAAAAGCATACTCTGCAAGTCGCTCGGAACCGATACGGAATGACCGTGAGGTTTGCATTCCTACCATGAACATCGTAGTCGGGCAGTCGGAATGTAAATCGACCGATTTGGTCGGAAGGGCTCCTACGCGGTCGAGGAGTTTCTGACTGTCGGGAGGAGGCTTTCAGCCCGACAGCGTAATGAGCAGTTGCGGCTCCTAGAGGGAGTGCTGCGGGGCGGTGGGGCGGGGTGGGGGAGGGGCAGGGTGAGGGGTAGTAAACTCTGACATACGGCCGAACTGAGGTAAGTACAGAAATAAATAAATAGAACTAATTACATTGCGCGCGCCGCATCACCATTTGGCGTTGCAGCGTGCGCAATGTAATTAGTTTTATTTATTTATTTCTGTACTTACCTCCATTCGGCCGTATGCCGGAGTTTACTACCCCCCACCTTGCCCCTCCCCCGCCTGCCCCACCGCCCCGCAGCACTCCCTCCAGGAGCCGCGACTGGTAATGAGCCCCCTAGCCTCCTTTATCAAACGGTGCATTAAAAGTTGTTATTGGCTCTGATTAAACACAGGTCAATGTTATATCGTACATTTTGGAAACCCATCTTTCTTTACAGGCAGAAACCCCACTTACAGAATGTAGCAATTTGTTTTTAATTATTACTTTAGCCTTTGTCCAACAATAGAAATATGTTGGCTTTACTACAGTTGGGGATCGTTTCACTGGCTCTGTTTTCAAAAATGTCGAAATTTTTCAGTTAACTGAAAAAAAAGATGTTGGCTGGTTTAATCTAACTTACTTGCAATCTGACTGATACTTAAGACACTCCCTGATGAGGAAATTGAGGAAACAAAAGAATTGGCAAATATATTATACCTCCCAAGAAAAAACGATTTTAGGGGCGGATTACGATGGCGGTCGGACGAGCGTCCGACCGCCATCCTGCTGGGAACGGGACCAGCCAACAGGGAGTTGGTGGTCCCGCCAGACAAATTACAATTCAACCGCCGTGAAGGCGGCCGGAAACATGCCTCTTAACATTGAGACTTGTGCTGCGGCCCGAAAAAGGGCTGCAGCACAAGCCTCACTGCTAAGAGGCATGTTTGTACACATCCCTGCACCTTGGGACAGGCACCATAGGTGCCCCCCAGAACCCATAGCTGAGGGCCGGGGGGAGGGGGCCCCAAATTCACTTTCCAACTGCCTTCTCATGGCGGGCGGACCGCCATGAAATGGCAGGTGGAAAGGGACATTGTAATCCCTATGGCTATTGTAGGGATTACTGTCCCTCCCATGGTCCGACAGGCTCCTTGAGCCTGTCGGATGCGAGGCAGGCGGTCCTTCCGCCAGAAGCCTCTGCCCACGCTGCATCCTAATGCGGCAGGCGGTCCTACAGGGGTCGATGGCGGTGGAATCGTAATCAGGCCTTTAGTGCATGATGTGGTATGATATGCTACAAGCTGAACTATTGAATAAATTAATATAAATTCAAAACTAAGGGGAAGACGAGACAGGCATTAAGTATTGCGATGATGAGTTGTACAGTATTAGTAAACGTTCTTATACAAAATTTAAAAGGGGATCATTTTGATCACATGATGTTTCTAATAATAATGGAAGCTCTATTGTACCCTGGACAAATTAAATACAATTTATTTTCAAATTGTGTTCAGTTGCCCCTTCTGTGAGGGAAATAAAAAGGCAATTGGAACCATGTTCTGGACATGTGCACCTCAGCATGATTTTTGGTACAAGATTTAAAATTATTTTTGGAATGGAATTGCCCAGCCATTTAAACCTGTCACAAATATAGTACAGCCAATGCAGCGACTCGTCTGAATTTATAAGCCAAATTCCTCATTTTCACCTCAATGCTTAGTGTCCTATCTAGTAAAACTACTCTTCAACAAATCCGTATTTTACTGACTGGTATTACAATAATAGCAGTCATCAGGATTATTGCTTTTATCTCTTGGTCAGTAAGCTAGAAAACTATTGCAGATGTTGGGTAAATCTGCCCAGAGATGGGCGGTACCTTATACATCATAATTTTTTCACCGCAGATGCAGTTTTACTCTGACGTTTTTCACCCTTATCGGTTTACAATAATTAGTTTAGGTGTGATAATATTTGTTTTTTTTAGATCTGGATTAATGAATTTCAATTTACACACTAAGGGGTCGATTCCGATTCGGGCCGGAAATTTCTCCGACCGAGCCGGACCCGGAGAGATTTCCGACCGAATCGGACCTGTGCAGTCCGACCGAACGAGTACGATGCGGCCGTATGTTATCGGACACGAGTCGGTCGGACTCCCATTGAACTCAATGGGAGCCGGTCGTACAACGCGTACGCGGGCTCCCATTGCCTCCAATGGGTGCGAGGCGGACAAGGGCGCCTCTACAGCGAGTACGCCGCGGAGCGCTCGCGGCGTACACGCACAGGTAGGGGGACCCTTGGGTCCCCCTGTGTGCGCCTCGCACGGGTACGCGTACAGGGGGGTCCGACACGGACCCCCAAAGTACGGCTCCGACAGCTCTTACGAGCCGGAGTGCGCGGCTCGGTCGGACTGCTCGCGGCGCGCATCGTACTTACCCGGCCGGGAAACGTCTCCATTGCGCGGTGCGAATCGGGTCCGAGCGAGTCGGTCGGAGCGGTTCGAGTCCGAGCGAGTCGGTCGGAGCTGTCGGGACGCCCGGACGAGTCGGTCGGCGACTCGCATCGTACTCGCTCGGACGGACTCGCGTACGGTTCGGTCGGGAAACAGGCTTTCGCATGGCTTTTTTCCCGACCGAATGGTATTGGGTGCGCCTCCGACCGAGATCGGAATCGGCCCCTAATTGTCATTGAAAATGTATGAGCTATTTTTTTATAAACAAATTTTATTTGCATTTTTTAACAACACAGCACTGCACACCCCACTCTCTCCCCCCCCCGCCCGCCACCCTCCATCCCGCAATAATACAGCAAAATCTACAGAGTGACCTGAATCAGCCAGTCAGATTCTGCATCGCTTCTCAGTCCGTAGCGGTCTCACCACTGCCCTTCCCCATTCAGAGATTGTAGGTAAAGTGGGAGAACTCCATTTCTGTGCAATGTCATACTTGGCCAGGGCCGATGCAACACCCACCAACTTCCGCTCATCATTGTTCCCTCTTATATTTGCCAGTATCCCCCGGAGACCCACTCTGGGCATGGAGTCAATGTGTCTCCCTCAACACCCTTGCAAGTGTTCTAGTTATGCGTTCCCAAAATGGCACAATATGAGGGCATTACGAAATCACATGAAAGAAATCCGCATCTGAATGGGTGCATCAAAAACATTTGGGTGTGGGGAGTCTTCTCGTCCGCCAGAGGCGGTGGAGAGTCAGGTATGTCATGTGGAGATAGTTTAATTGAAAAGGCGCAACCTGGATGGTATAACAGTCTTTCTGTGGGCCATAAACGCATCACACCAGTCTGCATCATCAAGTTCCCGGACCCAGCCCTCCCATTTCTGCTTCAGGGGCCGAAGCGTATATGGGGCATTCTGTATGAGGGATTGGTATATCTTGGACACCCCTCCATGGCAGATGCTGCCCATCAGCAAGCGCGCCTCCAGCTGGCTGTATTTGGGGAGTTCTGTAAGATCTGGATAATGAGCGGCCAGTACATGATGGACCTGAAGGTATTTGTGAAACTGTATATGTTGAAGCTGAAAATGCATCTGCAGTTCAGCAAAGGGCTTTATGTGAGTGCCGCCCCACATTTATTATAGGGACGTTATACCAATCTTGTCCCACTGACTGAATCCCTCAAGTTTGGCTGTATGGTGCAGCCAGCGTCCACTCCACTGAGAGGTCTATTGAGTGAGTTTGTGATCCCAATTTATGAAGCAGTGTGCTGCTCGCCAGTATGGTAGCACCACTTTTGTGGTTTCAAAAGTGTGGAAGGGGATGGTACTGCAGTACAAGTATCCCATGATGCCATCCAGGCCCAACGGGCCAGTTCAGCACTATAGACTGAGTCGCTCCAGGCCCCAGTCATCCAGTCATTAATGGCCAGAGATGTGACACCCAGTAGTAGAGTTTGACATTGGCCAGCCAGATTCCCCCATCAAATAGTGAGCAATGGCATTTATCCCATGTGATGCATGGTGAGCGAAGACCGGATGAGGCAATTACGCTAGTTAAACCAAGTATTGGGGATTGAGAGTGGAAAGTTCCACAGGGTATAAAGGTATTTGGGGAGTAACAACATTTTGAGTGCTGGGATGTGAGGCAGTGTGTTCCCACCCTCCTTCTGTTTGAAAAGGCTTTTTTGAGCTACTGAGCTTGTGTTGATGCACCTGCGCCCAGTGACTGGCACGGAGACATGAGAAGACTTTGGGCAGCATTTCCAGCACCCTCAAAATGACTTGTTGCTCTCTACCAATAAAGGAATTAATTCAGAAGCACGTGTCTAGAGTTACACAGCACAGGCTGCACTAACATGGGTGAAAAATTAAAGACCACTACTGAAGTAAGTGTTATCATGCACTGCATTTACCATGATGCATTGGGAAAAATCGAGTGCTGGGATGTGAGGCAGTGTGCTCCCACCCGCCAACATTTTTAATAGGGCCACTCTACCCAACGTGTTCAACGGTAGACCATACCAGGACTACAGCACTTTTTTAGTGTCTGCAATCAGAGGAGTCAAGTTGAGGTTATGCGTCAAGTCTGGTAAAAGCAAAATGTGGACCCCCAGGTATTTAAAACCCAGGTGCTGGGCGGGGATTGTGCTCAGCCAGCACACTATTGCTTTGTCACCCTTTAGTGGGACCAGGAGAGACTTTCGCCAGTTTGCACGAGGGCCAGATGCCTCCTCAAGTACTCCCCGAATGTGGAGCACTTGAGGGCTCACCAGCTGTGGTTGGGCCAGGAAGATGAGCACATCAACAGCATATAGGGCAATCTTGTCCTCCGTGCCCTCCCTCCATCTCAACCCCCACACCTTAGCATTGAGCCGCATAATTATGGCCAAGGGTTCTATCGTCAGAGCAAAAAAGAGGGGCGAGAGAGGGCAGCCCTGCCTTGTGCCTCTGTGGATAGAAAAGGGAGTAAAGAGTCCCCCATTGAGGAGGACCTGAGCAGAAGGATGCCTGGAAAGGAGTTGGATCAACTGCCAAACCTGGGGATGAAGCCCATGCAGTATATGACCTGGTCTAGATAATACCAATCCACTGTATCAAATGCCTTCTTGAAATCACCTAACAAATGTACGCGCACAACATTGACTCGTCAAATGCAGTGATGCGTTCCTCAGTTGGGCACCTTCAGAAGCCTGTTTGCAAGGACTTTTGTGAAAATCTTAGGTTCAGTGTTGATCTGCAAGATAGGCTAGAACAAGGCACCTGTGTCTGCCGTTTGTCTCTTCTTGGGGAGGACCACTATGGTGGCCACATCCAGCTCCGGGGGAAAAGAGCCCCAGTGTTCTGATTCGGAGTAAAGATTCACCAGGTGAGGCATAAGCACGGAGTGAAAGCACCAATAGTACTCCTTTGAGAACCCATCAGTGCCTCGGTCCGACCAGTATTCAAGACGTGTATGTCCGTCTCTATTTCGTCTGTTGTGGGCACTGTGAGCCTAATCAAGGGTATGTCCTTGAGAAATGGGTTGGCACACTCCGACTCAGGTTGAGGGTGGTGGGTGTACAGAGCTTGGTAATAGGCAGCGAATGCCTCTGCTATATCCTCAGCACTGGTGACATACTGCCCCGTTGGGCTCCTGACACCGGCAATTATACGTGATCTCAACCCACCAGTGGCAAGGCAATAGAGGAGTTTCCCATTTTAATTGCTCTGATCATATACCCTCTGGGTGATGCTCTTCAGCACTGGTGGGCCTCGTCAAGCGCCAGCTGGTGCAGTGAGACCCGATCAACCTGGAGCTGCCTTCCTGGAGCGGCCCTCAGGGGCCCTGGCAGAGCAGCATTGCAAAAGTTTTAGCATTCGGGTTTCCAGGTGAGTGAGCTCCATGCATTTGAGTGTTTTCACCCTGCGGAGGTAGGATTTAGTGACCCCCCCAATCGTAGCTTTGCTGGCCACCCAGAGCAGTCTGGAGGAGGTCACTGAGCCCAAGTTAATTTCATAATATAGGTCGATTCCGTCTGAATATGTTTTTGAAACTGCTCGTGGTGAGACACCAGGCTTTGAGTTGCCACATTGGGTGCAGAGATTGGGCAGGAGCCCAGAGACTGACAATCAGCGGGGAGTGGTGAGAAATACCTCTGAGGAGTGCATATGCTGGCATCGTATGGAGCATGTCAGTGGCTGGAAGAAGGAGGTGATCAATCTTCAAGAAAGTTTTGGTCGAGGCCGCTGTGTGCGGTGACATGCCAGGTTCACCACGCATCGCACAGGCTCAGGGAATCCATCCAGGATCTCAAATGTTGTGCCCTTCTCTGCCAGTATTCTGCCGGGGGGGGCAGATGAATCCAGCTCAGGGTGGGGGCATTGTGTTGAAGCCCCCTCCAAGGATAGATGTCCCATGGGAAAACCCGGACACAACTCCTGTGAGCGCTAAGAGGGTCTGTGCTAGGAGGTGAGGCGATACATACACGTTCAGGAGATTGATAAGTTTACTTTCTATTGTGCCCTCCACCACTATGTGGATTCTGGGTTGTCCGGGTCACCGCCAAGGCGAAGGTTTTGTGCAGGAATATGGCCACACCTCTGGAACCTCTGACATGCTCCACATGATAGGCCCGATCATAGCCAGATCTACATAAAAATGAGCAGTTGGTGCCTAGAAGATGGGTCTCCTGTAGCATCAAGAGTGCAGGTCTGGTTTGTTTTGCATAACGAAGGACTGCCATTCGCTTGATCTGGTCCAGCAGGCCATTGATGTTCCACGTCATTCATTGAAAGCTAGCCATGCCAATGGGGGAAGTGGTATAGGCCTAGGGTCGCAGTGGGGGAACCGCGGGCATCTCCCCGTCAAGGTGTGCGCAGGTGTGGGATAGTGTTGGATGTGAGTACTGCTCAATGTGTAGTGGAAACCCTTGAATCAAAAAACAAATGAGAACCATAAAACCCCCAACTCCCCCCTCCCCGCACTTCCAACCCAGAAGCATCTGCTGCCCCAACATAGTCTCATAATCACAAATTGTATATCACAAGAATAGGCATTAGAGGTGGACCTCCTCATAGAAAGGATCAACCCTCGTTAATTCCGAGGCAGTGCCCTGGATCCACCCAATCAGCGTCCCTTTGTGCCCCTGCTAACAAATTTACCTCCCTCAGGAGGTGAATAAAGGAGTAGCCATGGTTGACCGCAGCTGCAGAGGAGATGGGGGAGAAAGAGGAATCCCCCTGTCATTCCCCAGCAGAGGCAGTCTCCTGTAAGTCATCCGGGGTGGCGCCACTCCGGAGTAGGGGATGCCTGTTCTACCTTCTGAGACCCCCCGCAGCACCAGAGGAATGAGGCAAGTCTTTGTGGCGTCTCGGGCCCCCTGGGACCCCAAGGCTCTTCTGGCTACAGATGTTTTGGACCGTTGGAGATCTGAAGTCCTTGGTCCTCCCGTCGGAAGTGCGGCGGGTCCCGTCAGTGGAGTTTGAGGCATTTAGCAGCCATGCCACCTCAGGGCTCGCAAAAACGTTGGTGCGGGAGTCGTAGATCACTTTCAGCTTGGCTGGATATACCAACATGTATGGCAGGGACATTGCTCTCACTTTTGCTTTGACCGCATCAAAGGATTTACACTGAGTCTGAACTAGTGGTGGGCAGAGTTGGCGTAGCGCCACTACGCAGAGTTTTACGGAGTTATGGAAAAAAAATCTGTGAGACAGGAGCCCACGTCCTGCGGCCAGCCGAGGGTCCGTGTGCCCGGGACGGGGGTCCCTCGTGCCCGGGCAGGCTACCATATCTCCCTGGCCTGGCTGGGTTGAGAAGCAGGGACTGGGCCCGGGGCCTGGGTTTTGGGCAGGGCCTGGGGTGTGGGAGCCCCGTCCTGCAGCCTGCCAAGGGTCCGTCTGCCCGGGACAAGGGTCCCTGGGCAAGCGGGAGCCCTCCGGTGAAGGCTCGGGTGGGCAGATTGGTGTCCTTCGGGCCCGGCCATCTGGTCGCGCCTTTCCCCTCGGCCATCTGGTCGTGCGCAATGCTTTCCAATGGGGTGACCAGATGGCCAGACTGCCCTGGAACTCCCGATGAGGGCTCGTTTGCCTCCCCGATCCCAGCAAGGGCTCCAGGAGGTCGGGCGCTCCCGTGCCCTGGGTCCCCTCTGTCACTCGGTGCGCACGGGTTACCAGAAAGAAGGGTAACTTTCCTCTGGATTACTAGGGGCAGGGTATGCCGGAACCGCCCCCCCGGGCTGGCGGTTCTCAGCCGGGGACCAGATGGGCTAGGCCTAGACAACACCTCCCCACTGCCCGGGGCTCCCTCCTCCGGCCCGCCGCATGGCAAAGTGCCCATGACGGGCTCGATTGGTCCTCAGCAGTCCTCCCCTGGGCGTCCGGGCCCGAGAGCTCTGGCCGGGTGCTTCCACCCCGGGCTCCGTTCCACGCCCCGGGGCCCAGGGGGGCCTTACCCAGCTTGGCTGGGTTCAGGAGCATAGGCCCGGGGCCCTTGGTGGCCCTAGGCGGGCCCAGGGATGGGTTAAGCTCTGCCACGGGCCTGGGTCGGAGGTCCGCCGGGGACCCCCATTCTCAGCCCCGGGCATGAGGCCCAGCTGGGGTCTCAGAGCCCCCTTGGACGCAGAGCCCCCGAGCCCTGCATGGGCAGGCAGGAGCCCTCCGGCGAAGGCTCAGGGCGGGCAGATGGGCGTCCTTCGGTCCCGGCCATCTGGTCGCGCCTTTCCCCTCGGTCATCTGGTCACACGCAATGCTTTCCAATGGGGCGACCAGATGGCCGGGCCGGCCTGGAAGTCCCGATGAGGGCTCGCTCGCCTCCCCGATCCCAGCCAGGGCCCCAGGAGGTCGGGCCCCCCTGTGCCCTGGGTCCCCTCCGTCACTCTGTGCGCACGGGTTCCCAGAAAGAGGGGTAGCTTTCCTCTGGATTACTAGGGGCAAGGTGTGCCGGAACCCCTCTCGGGCTGGTGGTTCTCAGCCGGGGACCAGATGGGCTGGGACCGGGCACCACCTTCCCCCCTGTCCCGGGCTCCGTCCTCCTACCTTCCGCATGGCAAAGTGCCCGGGACGGGCTCCATCAGTCCTGGGCAATACTCCCCTGGGTCTGGGCCCGAGAGCTCTGGCCGGGTGCTCCCACCCCGGGCTCCGTCCCACGCCCTGGGCCCGGGTGGGCCTTCCCCAGCTTGGCTGGGTTCAGGAGCATAGGCCCGGGGCCCTTCGTGGCCCTACGCAGGCCTCCACCGCACGTCGTGGCCCGGGACCGCCGGGCGGGCCCAGGGATGAGTTAAGCTCTGCGATGGGCCCGGGTCAGAGGTCCTGCGGGGACCCCCATTCTCAGCCCCGGGCATGAGGCCCAGCTGGGATCTCCAAGCCCCCTTGGACGCCGAGCCCCCGAGCCCTGCATGGGCAGGCGGGAGCCCTCCGGCGAAGGCTCTGGCGGGCAGATGGGCATCCTTCGGTCCCAGCCATCTGGTCGCACCTTTCCCCTCGGCCATCTGGTCACGCGCAATGCTTTCCAATAGGGCGACCAGATGGCCGGGCCGGCCTGGAAGTCCCGATGAGGGCTCGCCCCCCTCCCCGATCCCAGCCAGGGCTCCAGGAGGTCAGGCGCCTCCACGCCCTGGGTCCCCTCCGTCACTCGGTGAGCACGGATTCTCAGAAAGAGGGGTAGCTTTCCTCCAGATTACTAGGGGCAGGGTATGCCGGAACCCCTCTGGGGCTGGCCATTCTCAGCCGGGGACCAGATGGGCTAGGCCCGGGCACCACCTTCTCCCCTGTCCGGGGCTCCCTCCTCCGGCCCGCCACGTGTCAAAGTGCCTGGGTCAGGCTCCATCGGGCCCCGGCAGGTCCTCTCTTGAGCGTCCAGGCCCAAGAGCTCCTGCGGGCCTAGCCGTGCCTGAGGCCCAGCTGGGGTCTCCGAGCCCCGGGACGCGGAGCCCCCAAGCCCTCCAAAGGGCAGGTGGGAGCCCTCCCGCGAAGGCTTGGGGCAGGCATATTGGTGTCCTTTGGGCCTGGCCATCTGGGCGCGCTATGCTTTCCAATGGGGCGACCAGATGGCCGGGCTGCCCTGGAAGTCCCGATGAGGGCTCGTTTGCCACCCAATCCCAGCCAGGGCTCCAGGAGGTTGGGCGCGTCCGTGCCTAGGGTCCCCTCAGTCTTGTGGCGCGCACGGGTTACCAGAAAGGGGGATACCCTTCCTCCGGATTACTAGGGACAGGGTACTCCGGAACCCCTCTCGGCCTAGCAGTCCTCACCCAGCAGCCGGATGGTCCAGGACGCCCCCC